>JZKD02S1547203.1:0-10427 GCA_000966675.3 Picea glauca
CGAAGGCCCCGATGGCAAGCCCGGAGGACTCTACTGCTTCCGCTTTCACAAGAACCGCGTTTACTACGTGAGCGAAGCCCTGGTGAAGAGAGCCACCAACATTTCCAGAGAACGCCTGGTGTCCCTCGGCACCTGCATCGGCAAATTCACCAAGACCGGTAAGTTTCGGCTCACAATACAGTGCCTCGATCTGCTTGCCGCTCACGCTAAGCGAAAAATCTGGCTGAAGCCCACCGCAGAGATGTCTTTTCTTTATGGAAACCATGTATTGAAGGGCGGATTGGGGAGAATTACAGAGAATACGGCTCAGAATGAGGGTGTTGTTATCTTTTCGATGTCTGATGTTCCGTTAGGGTTTGGAGTGGTTGCTAAATCTACGCAGGATTGTAGAAAACTCGACCCTAATGCTATTGTTGCGTACCATCAGACTGATATTGGGGAATATTTGCGCGTTGAAGATGAGCTCTGAAGAGTGGGGCTCGTTGTAGTTGAATCTGCAGGTTAGTTGTCTTTGATTTGAACGCTTCTGTGAAAGTAGCTTTAGGATTTAGGGTAGTTTAGGGTTTATAGTTGCCTTTTATTTTGTTTCCCTTTTGCTGTAATATGATTCCGTGAAAATGGGTCTAATGTTCAGGGTTTACGGTTGCCTTTGATTTGATCCTCTTTCTTGTAATATACTTCCCCGAAAATAATTTTCAATTTGCTTCGGAGGCTGCCCTTCTTTTTTCAAGAGGAACATTTGGTTTCAGTCTTTGAACAGAGGTATTTGCTTAATTTTTCTGTGCAATCGTGGGCCATCAAGGTCGTTGAGACTTTCACCCTGCCTCGGATACAGTTTTTACTGGAGCCTGCTCAGTCGGATTTGAACCTGTGTAATCTTCGCAACAAACACTCCGACTTGCCAGCAGACCTTCCCACATGTTGCATGATAGGAGGTTGCAACTAGGACTTCCCCGGTGGTCACCCATCCCTGTACTCTAGCAGAAGCACACTAAACTCTGGAGTTCTGATTGGAGCCGGTGCATAGCTTCAGAGGCTATGTTGCTTTTCACAGGAGGGCTGTGAATATTTTGATGCTTGTAAAATGAAGGTAATGTGTATGAAACATTTCAGTTTTACATAATTCTATTCCTATTTTGCAAGACTTTCAAGTCAGAGGTTCTGTGCCAATATGAAATTTAGTTCGTGAAAAAAGGGTGCTAGTTTAAAATTTTAGTTACTTTGATAAGTTAAGCTGATACTTTGCAGGGAGGCATTGTCTTCAATCTTCCAAATGACATTTTGCATTTAAAAACATAAGGTGAAAATTTTGGGTTTAAGGTATAGGGTTGTTATATGATCTTTCAAAATGAGTCTGGTGTAATGGATCTTGGGGCCCCATAGTGGAAATGTTTAATCTGCTTTGGAGACCGTCATGGGAAAGTTATGAAGATTTTGATGTTTGTAAAATGAATGTATTGTGTATGAAACATTTTAGTTTTACAGGATTCTATTTATAGTCTTCCAAATCTTTCAAATCACAGTTTACTTTCCAAGATAAGAATTAGACTGTGAAGGGCACTGTTGTAAACTGTTTTTCGTTTCCATAAGCTTACCTTTCGAGGAGATGCATGCCTTCAATCCTCCAAATCGCATTTTACATTCTAAAATGAAATTCAAATACTGAACAAAAGGATTTTATAGGAACTTCAACGAAGAAAATGCTTCCATTTCATTAAGAATAATAACAATATGCGTGAGTATTTTTTACAGAAAAAAAGGCTGCCAAGGTAGCTTCCACAACATAACTTATCTAACTACCATATCCAAGCCCCCAAAATCCTACTTATCTAACTACCATATCCAATTCAAAAATATCATAGTGCCACTTGCCTTGAATCCTAAGAGGTTCCAAATTTAATAGTGCCATTTTGGCACATACAGCCATTATTGAAATTAACATCACACCTCAAAGATAGAAGAAAATCATACAGCTGGGGTAACATTCCAGTTGCAGGATGATCTTCCTTTTGGCCCTGCTCATATGGGATCGATGTCTTGTGCTGTGGACTCTGGAGTATCTACTATCCATCTCCCATGATCCATTCATCATTCTCATGTTGTGTTTGCATCTTAGCTTCTGAGCCATTATCCATCCATCATTTCATGTTGTGCTGGCTTCTCAGCTTCTAAGCTTTGCTGGGGCCCAACGTAAGAACCTTGTCATTCAGAGGCCTTTCTGTTGACAGGATCTTTATGATTTTATATCCGTTTTAATGATTTTAATTCGAAGGGCACATGTTCTTCTATGTTTTTAAATGATGGTATATGTTCCAACTATCTCTTAAAATGAAGGAAGTTATTCACATGAAATCTAATCAATGGCCAATAGCTTAATTTTCAGAGTAAATATCGCAACCAACTCCGTCCGAAAGTAGTCATTTTGGGAATTGAAATGATTTATTGTCAACTTTTTGATGTCAAATCTGAATGAACACTCCGAGTGTATTCAAAATAAGTTTTTGTGGCTACAATTTAAAATTTGTAGTCTTGGAAAGTTGCTGAGGACACTTCCAACATTTATTTGACAATGCATCTGAGAGGTTATTATAATTTGTTTAGCTATATCTGAATTCAAAACGTTCCGAGTTTGGTAGGTTTAAGATCTATATATTTTTAAATTCTGATCACTGAGATATATACCCGAATGTGGATCAAGGAAAAATTATGGATAGCTTCTATCCTCCTGCAAACTTGAGGTTGTCAAATATTTCAATTGTTTTGAAATAGAATGGCTACCAGGGATGAGTGTTATCTGGATGTTCGCCCGGGAATAGGAAATATCACTATTTTTTTGAAGGGCAGAGTTTGTGATGTTTGGACTTACAAGGCAAATTTGTTATGTTTTGACATGGATTTTTTTTAGCAGTGTATTTTAAGTCCAACAAGCATTATTTTAATGAAAATATGGAGAAATATCAATAGATTTTCATTTTATTGGCCGAAAATATTATAACAATTAGATTTGAACGAGGGGTTGACTTCTAGGCACATAGATCTTTGAACTCCTGGTAAGTTTATTCTTCTTAATCTGTGGTTTAGTATTGTCATGATGATATCTGATGTTTTTGCATTTACATATTTACAAGTGTGACAACATCCTTCCACTAACCTATGTCTTCATCAATGGTTATCAATGGTATGTCAACCATAACTAAATCTGTTGATGTTGCTTTATCACATAATTGTTTCTTCTGTTCAACTTCTAGACTCTCTTCCATTAATAAGGCTTTATTAGTAGTGACTTTTGATTTTAGTTTCGATCAATGGTTATCAATGGTATGTCAACCTTAACTAAATTAAATCTGTTGATGTTGCTTTATCACATAATTGTTTCTTAATTGTTTCTTGAGCTCAACTTCTAGAAGCTCTTCCATTAATAAGACTTTATTAGTAGTGACTTTTGATTTTAGTTTCGATATGTTGAGGTTGCTTTATCTTTAGTTTCAACTTTTGGAGGCTCTTTCTTTGTTACAACTTTATTGATAACATTAAGTTTTTCCATGTTGATCAAATTAGTGTTAGTACCTTTATCCATGGTTTGGTTTTTTTTGTTGCGCCTCCCTCATTTTCTTCAATTTCTCATTTCTACAAGTAGAGTTTTATTATGATTTCTCAAGCAAGATATTTCATCATCATTAAATAATAGTTTTTGCCTTATATTTTCATATTCTTTTATGAGTGTTTTTTATGTTACTAATTTGTTGTTAAAAATTATGTTTCTTGTTTCCTCATTTCCATTTCTGCACTTTGCTATTTTAATTTTTCCATTAATTCTATGTGATTTTGTTGTTCGTCTTGATGTGAATTTAATGATAAAGCAAGGTGCTTTAAATTAATGTCTCGTGACATTATTTTGTTGGTAAGGTGCTCGAATGCTATGTACTTTTTATTTCCTCGTAAGTGGGCCTAATGGTTAAAAACATGTTTTTCCTCTTAAGAGGTCACAAGTTGAAATCCAGAGTAGGGTAGGGTATGTATACCTTCGTAGACTTTACCAGTCAAATCGTGAGCGGAGGGGGTACCTTGTCCCACAAACAAGGGGGTCTCATACACCAATTTGGTGTGGCTTGGTCGTGCCCTTAAAAATAGATTATTATTATTATTATTAGCATTCATCGTTAAAATACCAAGAGTTCTCCAGGACTACATCATTTTCCTTGGTTTGCAAAACACAAAAAATGCATTTTGGGGAGTACTTATCAATGTTTAATTCTAATTTATTAATATTGTGTAAGAGCTCTTTTATTTTAACTTCCTCTTCCATAGGTTGTAATCTATTTTCCAATTTAATAGCAATATAATTCTAATGGCTAACGAGGTCAATGGCAATGCTTACGATCTCATTATAGATCCTCTCTAACATATGTATGAAAATCAATGAAAATATTGATAGGTTCCAAAACATACCCCAAAAGTGAATTGAATCTTCATTTCATTTTTAACTTGGTGAACTTATCACTTCAAATAATATCCTTCCTTGACTTGTATCATGTCACAATCCCTCAATAATTTTATAGTTGTATAATAATAATATAATATATTTTTAAGGTCACGACCAAGCGAGACACCAAATTGGTGTATGAGATCCCCTTGTTTATGTGGGGAAAGGGACCCCTATGCACAATGATTTGACTGTTAAAGTCTAGCATACATACTCCTCTCTGGATTTGAACTTGTGACCTCCAAGGATGAAACACATGCTCTTAACCATTAGGCCCTTATTATTTGTTCACTATTTATTCTCTACTAGATAAAAAGTTATTTTTGGCACTCAAGTTGACACCCTTGTATATAGTTTAACTTAAAAAATAGTTCGACTATTGTGTAAATATCTTTCACGTACAAATAATTTGAAAAACTACCAATATTTTCACTTGTTTCACTTCTCATTTACTCCATACAAAAATTGCTCCACATAAAAATATATTTGTATTTCCTTTTTTATTCAAAATTTCTCCACATAAAAATATATTTGTATTTCCTTTTTTATTCAAAATTTCTCCACAAAAGATTCAATTTTTCACAATCCTGATTTGTTGTAAAGTCTCCCTTTACGTTGTGAATTTGTACAGTGAAGGGTTTCTACTTTGTGTTAAAGTGTGGACAACTGCAGAGAATATTCCCCTAACTGCATGAGTAAGTCGGCCCTTAACTGTTGTAAGTAGGTCGACCCTAACCTAACACTAGTCCTATCCTAACCTAATCTAAAGTCGGTCCTAACCTACCCAAGGTCGGTGCTAACCTAGGGTGACCTAACTTATATAAATAAGAGGGGAGGTGCCCCTATTTACACATCATAACACACATTTGAGGTAGAGTCACTGAGGTTTGAGGCAGCAACTAGCAGGTCGAATCTAAGGCAGACTGAGTCCTAGTATGAGGCATAAATTTGGCTTGTTTTGAGACAAACCTCTATTGCAGGTCTGAGTGTTTGGAGGCAAAGAAAGGGTAGCCTTGAGCTACAAATCCAAGACAACAACAACTACATAATTCTAAGAGAACAACAACTACATAATTATGAACAGTGGCAGCTACAAAACCTTGTGAATAGCAAAAACTACAGAACAATGAACATAAGCAGTTACATGTCCGAGTTTACGTTGAGGGCAGATTTGTTGTAGAGGCTAAGATATATTTGAAACACAAAGATAGCAGTAAGTTTGTCTTGTAACTTATCTCTCTCTCTAAAGGAGAAGTATTGTACTATCAATGTACTTGATTGATTAATATATACCACAAGAAGTTTTGTTGGGTTTACTTCCCCATGAGGGTTCACTCTATGAATGTCTTTTTTTCAATGATTCTTATGCTTCAACGAGTTTTGAAGTTTAAAGAACCCCACTGTTAACTGTTGATAACTATTGTTATCTGTTTAAGCTCAAAATTTCAACACTTTGCAGTAAATCTGAACAACGGTTTATACATGTGAATTTGAACGAAACGAAAAGGTGTATCCCTATGATAAATTTGGATGATAGTTTATTCGTAAATCAAGACTATACATAATACTTTTGATGGTTTTGTTAAAGGTGTATATTCGTAAATCAAGACTATACATAATACTTTTGATGGTTTTGTTAAAGGTGAACCGTGTACACACGTTCTTTATGTAGTTTTTATTTATTTCCTTTGATTTTTAATACAATGAGTATTTCACCCCAGATACCAAAAACTCTCAAGGGGAGACCTAACAAAGTAACCCTGGATATTTTGTATGAATATATGGTCATTAGAAAAACGTAGAGAAGAGAGAGAAGCCAAACATAAAACAGAGTTGGAAACAATGCTAGATAATAAATTTAAATCATTTGAAGACAAGATTGAGACAGATAAAAAAATATAATTTTAGAGTTGGAGAGTGAGCTGCAGAAAATGGAGGCTAGATTACAAGAAGTAGACAAACAAGGTGAAGAAAATAAACAATCAGCCCAAGAGGCATAGGTCGAAGAACATTGTAATCTTAGTGATAAGATTACAGAGCTAGAAATAGAAAAACCAATTAGCAATTTGGCTGTAAATCGTTTCGAACCTAAGTTGGATATCAAACCCGTCAAAGAAGAAATGAACGAACTCATAAAATTAGACCATGAATGTAACAAAATAGCCTTGAACCTCCTAATTTTCGGTTTTAAAGAGCAGAAAGATAAGGACACCCTGGCAATAGTCTAGGAAGAATTAAAAAAAAATCACAAACTGGGACAACTTGTCTGATAGAAACAAAAAGATTGGGAAAAATAATTGAAAATAAAGATAGGTTGGTCCTGCTTAAGGTAAGCTCTAATGACCATAAATATGGTCTACTTAGCAAAACTCAAAGTTTAAAATGGTCAGAAATATTTATCACTGAAGACCTCATTCTAGAGGATCAAGCTAAATTAAGGAAGGAAGTTCAAAAGGTGAAAGAAGCTAGGAAGGGAAATGAACAATCATTTGAAATCGAAAGACTATTATTAGGGATAAAGACAAAAAAGATAACAATAAATAACAATTTGAGACACTCCAGATCCTCTTTTGGAACTGTCGTGGTTTTATATGGAGTAAATGGCATATACTAAGTTGTATCTCGAGTGACATTGATAATATTTTTTTGGTTAAAACTTGAGAGCATAAACAATCTAAGGTACCTAATATAGAAGGATTTGTTTTGTGGTCAACATGGAACAATAAGTCCTCTTGTAGAGGGGTTGGAGGCATAGCTTGTTACATAAAAACGAGCATCTCTCCTCACATTCGATTTCATAAGAAAGATCCTTTGAATAAGTTCATATGGATAAATATATCATATATTAATGCTAATAAGATTTATATAACAATATGTTATTTCACACATATTAACTCTACTTTTTATACAAAAAAACAATCTAGATAAGAATTGTCCCTACAAAAGCTTAGAGCAAGATATCTGTAACGGAAATCGAGCACACATAGAAACCAAGATAACTTGAATAAGGTTATCTGTCTTTATTCAATCAATGAAATAAGAGAACAAATAGCTTTCTTATATAGGTTACAATCAAGTAGAGTCAAAYCACTTTATGAACGTGGGATAAAGTGAAAATATAACTTAAAAGCAAATAAATTAACCTAAAAGCAAATAAATTAACCTAAAGTCACTTTGACTTTATTAATGCCTAAGTCTAATTTCTAATTGACCATTATAAACTAATATTTAATTTAACACCCTCCCTTAATGGTCAATCTACTCACTACACCAAGTTTCTTTCGAAATTTTACATGCTTTTCGGGACCCAAAGACTTGGTGAAAATGTCTGCAGTTTGATCTTTTGTAGGACAATACCGCAGCTCAATAGTTCCATCTTCTACACGCTCTCTGATGAAGTGACAGTGTGTATCAACATGTTTGGTACGCTCATGGAAGACTGGATTCTTGGCAAGTTTCATTACCCCTTGATTGTCACAGAACAAGGGTGTAGGCTCTCTTTGTTACATCTGCAAATCTGATAACATCCTCCTGAGCCAAACTACCTCGCATGCACCTTTCAATGCTCCTCGATACTCTGCTTCTGTCGATGAAAGGGAGACTGCATGTTGTTTCTTGCTGGTCCATGTGACTGCACCCATGCCAAGGCTGAAGACATATCCAAAAGTGGATTTTCTGTCATCAACAGAACCTGCCCAATTTGAATCTGTATACCCACACAACCTCGGGTCTTTGCTCCTGCTGTACAGAATACCAAAGTCAAGTGTCCCTTTCACATATCTCAGCACTCGCTTCGCTACTGTCCAATGCTCTACTTTCGGTGCTGTCATAAATCTGGAAATGAAGCTCACATCGAAACTCGGATCAGGTCTAGTGGCTGTAAGATATATCAAGCTGCCCCACTAGTTGTCTGTATAGTGACTCACTGACTGCCTTTGAGTCAGTCTTGGTTGAAATTTTCAACCCTTTCTCCATAGGTGTAGAGGAGATTTTGCAATCCTCCATCCTGAACTTATCCAACAAACTCCTGACATACTTTGCTTGTGAGACAAAAATGCTGCTCCTTGTTTGCCAAACTTCTACACCCAGGCAATAGTGTAGGTGGTCTAGATCTGTCATGTCAAATGCTCTGCTCATGTTGGATTTGATCCATGTAATTGCATCTTCCTCACTACTCGTAATAATGATATCATCCACATAAACAACCAGAAGAATGATCTCATTACCAAATCTTTTGACATATAAGTTGGAATCTGAAGGACTCCGCTGGAACCCTTGCTGAACCAAATACCTGTCAATCTTGATGTACCACGCCCTCAGTGCCTGTTTTAGACCATATAGAGCCTTCTTTAGTCTGCAAACTAGATACTCCTTCCCTGCAACCTGAAACCCCTCTGGTTGGCACATGTATACCACTTCCTTCAAATCTCCATTGAGGAAGGCACTTTTCACGTCCATCTGKTGGACCTTCCAGCCTTGCTGTGCTGCCATGGCTAGAACAAGACGAATAGTGCTCATCTTCATTGTAGAAGCAAAAGTCTCCTCATAGTCAATGCCTTCTCGCTGAGAGAATCCTTTCACAACTAATCGTGCTTTGTACTTGTCAAGTGTACCATCTGCTTTGTACTTGACCTTGTACACCCATTTGCAACGAATGGGTTTCTTCCTTGATGGAAGAGCTGTGAGATCCCAAGTCTGTTTTTTCATCAAACTTTCATGTTCGGCCTCCATGGCCTTTTCCCATTCAGGTCTTCCTTTTGCTTCCTTGAATACCCGAGGCTCACATATATCCTGAATATTGGCCATAAGAGCAAAGTTGACTGTGCCAGTCTGTTGTTTACTCTTACCTCATGATGATCTTCCCTCGATCATCTCTCCTTTCCGAACATCTCCAATGGTGTTGTGCCACCACTTGGGTCTTTTGGAATCCCTGGCTGCGAAGTCAGTATTTCCACCATGACTTGGGCTTCCTGCTTCAGAATGTACTGATCTGACTGACCTAGGAGACTCATCATGTTCTGACTCCTCATCATCATGCTCAGAATCTTTCCCCCCTTCAGGTGGAGCTATCAGAAGCTTGACACCTGAATCTTCAATGACTTCTGGCTTCTCAGTAACTTTGAATGCGAGAGGAGTATCGAAGGGTCCAACCTCCTCATCAACAACAACATCTCTGCTAAAGCTTACCTTATCAGTGTCAACATCAACTAATATGTAAGCTTTATGGGTGTCGCTGTACCCTGTAAGCATCATCTTTTTACTCTTCGGATCTAACTTGGTTCGTTTCGCAACTGGAATCCAAGTGTAAGCAATAGAACCAAAGACCTTCAAGTGACTTACTTTGGGCTTTCTTCCAGACCATGCTTCCTCTGGAGTCTTCTCCTTTATCGCCATCATGGGAGATCTATTCAGCAGGTACATCGCTGTGAACACTACCTCTGCCCAAAACCTGTTAGGAACACACTTGTTCTGCAACATACATCTGGACATCTCTGTGATAGTGTGGTTTCGCCTTTCAACCACCCCATTATGTTGTGGAGTATAGGGTGTGGTGTATTGTCTCTTGATTCCATGTTTAGCACAAAAAATATTGAATTCTTTGGAGCAAAATTCTCCACCATTATCAGATCTAAGAGAGGTAATATGACAACCTGACTCATTCTCGACTAATGCTTTAAAGTTTTGAAATTCTTTAAACACGTCAGACTTTAACTTCAAAAAATACACCCACATTTTCCTACTGAAATCATCAACAAACAAAAGGAAATACCTGGCACCGGTGATTGATGCCGTGTTCATTGGTCCACATACGTCTGCATGAACCAGCTAAAGGACCCTATGCACTCTCCAAGCTTGTCCTTCATCAAATGGCGCTCGATGTTGCTTCCCTGCCTGGCAAGCTCCACAAACTCCCTAAATCTTCTGTTGAATGTCTAGAAGTCCA
>JZKD02S1547214.1:11792-23966 GCA_000966675.3 Picea glauca
GTTTTGTCAATACATTGTTAATTGTTATCATCTATATATTAATTATGTCAACCTTTAATAGTCCATTATCCCCAAATTGTTTATGTCCTTGTGATTGTATCAATTGGATGTGAATATTGAACTATATTGGGTTTATGCATATACTTCAAATTTGCAAAGATATAATTTTTCAATTGAAATTATTTTTTTATTGTCAATGGTCTATCATATCTTCACCAAGGATCAGTTGCAAAAAAAAAAGTTGTTCTTTCTACATTATAAATGAGATTTAAATTGTCAGTTGAAGTGACTTTTGTTGGACACTTTCACAGTCTTAGAATTTCACAACCCTCTGCCATAGATTTCTCTTGACATATAGGTTGTTGGAGTAGCTCTATACAGGAAGGCACAAACAAAATTTCTCTTTTAATATTGGTCAGTTATAGGTTAGTGATTTTCCTTCTTTTGTTGTTTGATTTATATCATTTTTGTGAATGTAGATCAACATTTAAGCTTAAATACTTTGTTTATTTAAGTCAAAACATTATCGCTTGCATTCATTTCTTTTCTCTTTTAGTTTCAAGGTTAAAATTAGATTAGTAGTATGTTCTAGATCTATTTACATTCTTACCTGATATTTGGTTCTCTTGTAAACCATTAGTTTACAAGGTTTCTTGTAAATCTTGCACATGTCATATTTTTATATTTTGTATATAAAACGAGTTGTGAATATATGTATATAGTAGGTCTTCATTAATGAATAGTTAGCTTTATTTTCATAGTTTAGATTAGATCCCCTCATCGGCTAACGAAGTCGTAAAACCCATCAGGGTGAGTTACCTAAAACGACTTAGGTTACTTAGACAACCTCAGACCAGACTTTCCCTTCTAGTTGACGAGTGTTCACAAATGCCCGTCAACAAATCGCGCTAGAAGGAGGGATTGAAAGATATTAATGGCACGTGGAGGTCAAAAGACACCTCCTAAAAATCTCTCTCCATTTATAACTCATAGTCTCTCAAACTCCACGGTTGTATCTAACACAACCAATACATCTCAAACTGAGCATGTTATTCCACTCGAATAACATTCTCCATTAATTCTCGTCAAACCTACGACACCTCTTCCTCAGAGACCCAACTTACAGGACATTCTCCATAAATCCCACCAATCAGTAATAATAACTCACGATACTTTGGCAAGACTCAGGGAGCTAGGTGAGCAATTACATCAACCTCTTAATTTTTCTGATCAGCAGGAAGATCCTCATGTCACTAGTACACAAAATTACACATTGCACGACATCTTGATCAACCAATCTAAAACGCTTATTCTAGGTTCTAGGGGATTTGGTCTTCCTCCTTCAGCACCCGACCCTTCTCCACCTCCATCGGGAGGAGAATCCTATGACAAAGAAAGTTCATCTTTTGAATGGTCCCAAAATTCAAATAACTCAGAAAATTCATCCCATATGGCTAATAAAAACAATCATGTTAGGCCTTGGCTTGACCAAGATGTTGTTTCCATACCAGGGCCACAACATCCTTTATCAAAGCATCCTGAAAAATGGTTGCCTAAGTTTGACCCTAATTCCAAACAGTCGGCTAAAGATCAGATAAAAAAAATTATGTTGGTTCTTAGGCTTAGAAATGTAGAACATGAATATATCATGTGCATGATTTTTCCTTATACCTTCAAGGGAAATGCCTCAACATGGTACTTCGCGCAAGAAACTCAAACTATAAATTCCTAGGATAGATTTGAAACCTTTTTTTAAGAAAAAGTTAGAGATGACAAATCCCCTGAAGTCTTGGTTATGGAGCTATCAAGTATGAAGATGAATCACAAAGAAAAAGTTAAAGATTCCAACCAGAGGTTTCTTACGCTAAAAAACAAGATCCCTGCAAACTTAATGCCCGTATAAAATTTAATCGTTGCTTATTATGATAAATATTTACATCATACTACGACAATGTGGGTTAAAAGATCCAAAAAGAATACTCTGTTAGAGGCTTCTGAAGAAGTTTTTCTCATTGAAAAGGATATGCTTAGCTTGAAAGATAACACAAATCTTGAAGCTGAATCAACTTCTTCCTCCAAGAAGAAGATATAAATTCTCACCAAACCACCTTTCAATAAGAAAGAGCAGGAACCCACAGATATGGAAAACCTGCAAAAAGACTTTCAAAAGTTATCCAACCAGGATGTAGATATGAAAAGAGCTGTAGAAGAAGGATCTTCTAGAAAATGAATTTATTGAACTCCTTTTAGAAGCCCCCCTCATAATCCTCCCAATAAGCCAACCCCTTCAGCTCAAGGAATGAGTTTAGAAGGATTACACCATGCTATACAATCCTTATTAGATGGAGCTGATATTACAGTCGAACAACAAATGAGGTAGAAAATGAGGAGGAGGGAACACCCAATGAAGAATATTCGTCCCCTCCAACTTTTGGACATTTTTCTGACAACATTTTTCAAGCCAACTATGAAACCATGCATGGTAATCAAAATCCTTATAATACTCGTAGTAAACATCAACTAAAAGATCAAAATAAATCTGCATCAGATACAAACAAAAATGCAACATCAAAACAGAAGAAACGGGATGAAACATCAAAGAGTGTTTCCCTCTTTGATCTATACTATGATTCTATTGAGGATTTTATGAGGTTAAAATAAAACATCTCGATCTATGAGCTACTCAAATTCCCTTACATTCAACAGAAAATGTTACAGAGTATAGCTGAAAACAACAATAACAAAATTGCTCCAGACAAAAGTATAGATGAAAACAACAATAAGAAAAAGGATACTTCAAACAAAAGTGTAGCAAACCTTGATAAAATATCTTCGGGAGCAACGAATAAAAATCAGCAACYTCTGAATCCTTCTTCCATGCCACGTAAGAGKTCTAATGTGCCACCTTTTCTATTAACATTTAAAATCTTTAACAGAAATGTACATAATTGTATGGTGGACTCTGGGGCTTCGTCGAATGTGATRCCTTTGTCAGTTTTTCAAAAAATCAATGTTGAATTCAAACCGTCAGATATCAAAATCATTCAGCTTGATAGGACTATTGTTACAGTGGTTGGGGAGCTTAAAGATGTTTTGATCAGGTTGTCATCCAATCTGAAAGTGCATCAGGTCATTGACATACTAGTAGTGGATATTCCATAGGTGTATGGTATGTTTCTAAGCAGGGATTGGTCTCAACAAATTAATGGTTATTTTTCTATTGATTGGTCTCATCTATGGTTTCCACTCAATGTCCAACCTAATAAAATTATGATCAATAGGGAACGCTATTTAAAATATAGAGTCACAGATTTGAATGATTCCAATGAACCTTTTGTTCCAAGTGAGAATTCTTTAGAAAATCAAGGAATAATAGATTTTTTGGGGAATTTTGCTACCAAAATATCTTTTGTTGCATACCTAAATTAGAAATCTGAAATATCAGTCTGCACTCAAGTAGTGACGTCTAATCATGATGTAAATATTGTAAATAGCCATGTGAATGATGAAATTTGGTCTTTGTACTTTGATGGGTCTAAATCACGTGAAGGAGTCGGTGTCGGTTGTCTATTGATAGATCCTAAAGGTAACAAAACATTCATTTCTTGTAGATTAGAATTTGATTGCACAAACAATATAGCAGAATACAAAGCTCTCTTGCAGGGACTCAAGAAATCCATCGGCCTTAACGTCGGATGTCTAGTTGTATTCAACGATTTTGAAATTGTGGTCAAGCAGGTAAAAAATGTCATTCACTGTGTATCTACTCATCTTAAAAACTACTAGATCGAGGTATGGAACTTGATTAGTAAATTTATCGCTTTTAATATAAGTTATATTCCTAGATCTAGTAATTTTGAAGCAGATTTATTGGCAAATGTAGCATCAAAATTATTTCCCGCTGAAGGTTTTTTTCCTAATTCATTTTCTGTTGAATTGATATTCAGGCCATCAATTCCAGATAATATCACTAATTTACAGGTGTTTGAAGACGATCAATAGATCATAAACTTATTTCCTATGGAAGACACTTTCCAAGGTGTTGTGATTGATAAAAATACTCACGATGAAAATATCTGCTATTTTACAGTAATATCTGATCCACAATCAGCTAAAAGTTCATCTTACATGGTAAATTTGATCCCTAAATCTGTCATTAGATTAGAAACGTTTTATGATCTACACGGAAAATTTAAGGGAGTAGTTAACTATAAAACAAATAGTTTCTCGCTGCAATATGAAACAGTAAATTTAGGAACACGTGATCAACCCCAAAACATTAATTTAACAAGAAAAGTAAACATTTGTTGAAACTTTTAAATAATTTAAAGATATGTTCACTTGGACTTATGAAGATCTAAAAATGTTCAATCCAAACATAATACAACATGTAATCCCATGAAACCTCAAGCCCAATTGTTCCAGCAAACATTAAGGAAGATGCACCCAAAGTTAGAACCCACAGTCAAAAAATAATTGAACAAGATGTTAATAGCTAAGATCATTTTTCCTGTCTGACAAACCCAATGGGTGTCCAATCTAGTCCCGGTAAGGAAGAAGAATANTTAATTATGTCAACCTTTAATAGTCCATTATCCCCAAATTGTTTATGTCCTTGTGATTGTATCAATTGGATGTGAATCTTGAACTATATTGAGTTTATGCATATACTTCGAATTTGCAAAGATCTAATTTTTCAATTTAAATTATTTTCTTATTGTCAATGGTCTATCATATCTTCACCAAGGATCAGTTGCAAAAAAAAAAGTTGTTCTTTCTACATGATAAATGAGATTTAAATTGTCAGTTGAAGTGACTTTTGTCGGACACTTTCACAGTCTTAGAATTTCACAACCCTCTGCCATAGATTTCTCTTGACATACAAGTTGTTGGAGTAGCTCTATACAGGAAGGCACAACCAAAATTTCTCTTTTAATATTGGTCAGTTATAGGTTAGTGATTTTCCTTCTTTTGTTGTTTGATTTATATCATTTTTGTGAATGTAGATCAACATTTAAGCTTAAATACTTTGTTTATTTAAGTCAAAACATTATCACTTGCATTCATTTCTTTTCTCTTTTAGTTTCAAGGTTAAAATTAGATTAGTAGTATGTTCTAGATCTATTTACATTCTTACCTAATGTTTGGTTCTCTTGTACACCATTAGTTTACAAGGTTTCTTGTAAATCTTGCACATGTCATATTTTTATATTTTGTATATAAAAGTGTGAGTCGTGAATATATGTATATAGTAGGTCTTCATTAATGAATAGTTAGCTTTATTTTCATAGTTTAGATTAGATCCCCTCATTGGCTAACGAAGTCGTAAAACCCATCAGGGTGAGTTACCTAAAACGACTTAGGTTACTTAGACAACCTCAGACCGGACTTTCCCTTCTAGTTGATGAGTGTTCACAAATGCCCATCAACAAATGGTGCTAGAAGGAGGAATTGAAAGATATTAATGGCACGTGGAGGTCAAAAGACACCTCCTAACAATCTCTCTCCATTTATAACTCATAGTCTCTCAAACTCCACGGTTGTATCTAACACAACCACTACATCTCAAACTGAGCATGTTATTCCACTTGAATAACATTCTCCATTAATTCTCGTCAAACCTATAACACCTCTTCCTCAGAGACCCAACTTACAGTAGATTCTCCATAAATCCCACCAATCAGTAATAATAACTCACGATACTTTGGCAAGACTCAGAGAGCTAGGTGAGCAATTACATCAACCTCTTAATTTTTCTGATCAGCAGGAAGATCCTCATGTCACCAGTACACCAAATTACACGTTGCACAACATCTTGATCAACCAATCTAAAACTCTTATTCTAGGTTCTGGGGGATCTGGTCTTCCTCCTTCACCACCCGACCCTTCTCCACCTCCATCGGGAGGAGAATCCTATGATGAAGAAAGTTCATCTTTTGAATGGTCCCAAACTTCAAATAACTCACAAAATTCATCCCATATGGCTAATAAAAACAATCATGTCAGGCCTTGGCTTGACCAAGATGTTGTTTCCATACCAGGGCCACAACATCCTTTATCGAAGCATCCTGAAAAATGGTTGCCTAAGTTTGACCCTAATTCCAAACAGTCAGCTAAAGATCATATAAAAAAAATTATGTTGGTTGTTAGGCTTAGAAATGTAGAACATGAATATATCATGTGCAGGATTTTTCCTTATACCTTCAAGGGAAATGCCTCAACATGGTACTTCGCGCAAGAAAATCAAACTATAAATTCTTGGGATAGATTTGAAACCTTTTTTTAAGAAAAACTTAGAGATGACAAATCCCCTGAAGTCTTGGTTATGGAGCTATCAAGTATGAAGATGAATCACAAAGAAAAAGTTAAAGATTCCAACTAGAGGTTTCTTACGCTAAAAAACAAGATCCCTGCAAACTCTATGCCCGTAGAAAATTTAATCATTTCTTATTATGATAAACCTTTACATCATACTACGACAATGTGGGTTAAAAGATCCAAAAAGAATACTCTATTAGAGGCTTTTGAAGAAGTTTTTCTCATTGAAAAGGATATGCTTAGCTTGAAAGATAACACAAATCCTGAAGCTAAATTAACTTCTTCCTCCAAGAAGAAGATATAAATTCTCACCAAACCACCTTTCAATAAGAAAGAGAAGGAACCCACAGATATGGAAAACCTGTAAAAAGACTTTCAAAAGTTATCCAACCAGGATGTAGATATGAAAAGAGTTGTAGAAGAAGGATCTTCTAGAAAAGGAATTTACTGAACTCCTTTTAGAATCCCCCCTCATAATCCTCCCAATAAGCCAACCCCTTCAGCTCAAGGAATGAGTTTAGAAGGATTACACCATGCTATACAATCCTTATTAGATGGAGCTGATAATACTTCTGATATTACAGTCGAACAACAAATGAGGTAGAAAATGAGGAGGAGGGAACACCCAATGAAGAATATCCGTCCCCTCCAACTTTTGGACATTTTTCTGACAACATTTTTCAAGACAACTATGAAACCATGCATAATAATCAAAATCCTTATAATACTCGTAGTAAACATCAGCTAAAAGACCAAAATAAATCTGCATCAGATACAAACAAAAATGCAACATCAAAACAGAAGAAACAGGTTGAAACATCAAAGAGTGTTTCCCTCTTTGATCTATACTATGATTCTATTGAGGATTTTATGAGGTTAAAATAAAATATCTCAATCTATGAGCTACTCAAATTCCCTTACATTCAACAGAAAATGTTACAGAGTATAGCTGAAAACAACAATAACAAAATTGCTCCAGACAAAAGTATAGATGAAAACAACAATAAGAAAAAGGATACTTCAAACAAAAGTGTAGCAAACCTTGATAAAATATCTTTGGGAGCAACGAATAAAAATCAGCAACCTCTAAATCCTTCTTCCATGCCACGTAAGAGGTCTAATGTGCCACCTTTTCTATTAACATTCAAAATCTTTAACAGAAATGTACATAATTGTATGGTGGACTCTGGGGCTTCGTCGAATGTGATGTCTTTGTCAGTTTTTCAAAAAATCAATGTTGAATTCAAACCGTCAGATATCAAAATCATTCAGCTTGATAGGACTGTTGTTACAGTGGTTGGGGAGCTTAAAGATGTTTTGATCAGGTTGTCATCCAATCTAAAAGTGCATCAGGTCATTGACATAGTAGTAGTGGATATTCCAGAGGTGTATGGTATGTTTCTAAGCAAGGATTGGTCTCAACAACTTAATGGTTATTTTGCTATTGATTGATCTCACCTATGGTTTCCACTCAATGTCCAGCCTAATAAACTTATGATCAATAGGGAACGCTATTTAAAATATAGAGTCACAGATTTGAATGATCCCAATGAACCTTTTGTTCCAAGTGAGAATGCTTTAGAAAATCAAGGAATAATAGATTTTTGGGGGAATTTTTCTGCTGAAATATCTTTTGCTACATAAATTAGAAATCTGAAATATCAGTCTGCACTCAAGTAGTGACGTCTAATCATGATGTAAATATTGTAAATAACCATGTGAATGATGAAATTTGGTCTTTGTACTTTGATGGGTCTAAATCACGTGAAGGAGTCGGTGTCGGTTGTCTATTGATAGATCCTAAAGGTAACAAAACATTCATTTCTTGTAGATTAGAATTTGATTGCACAAACAATATAGCAGAATACAAAGCTCTCTTGCAGGGACTCAAGAAATCCATCGGCCTTAACGTCGGATGTCTAGTTGTATTCAACGATTTTGAAATTGTGGTCAAGCAGGTAAAAAATGTCATTCACTGTGTATCTACTCATCTTAAAAACTACTAGATCGAGGTATGGAACTTGATTAGTAAATTTATCGCTTTTAATATAAGTTATATTCCTAGATCTAGTAATTTTGAAGCAGATTTATTGGCAAATGTAGCATCAAAATTATTTCCCGCTGAAGGTTTTTTTCCTAATTCATTTTCTGTTGAATTGATATTCAGGCCATCAATTCCAGATAATATCACTAATTTACAGGTGTTTGAAGACGATCAATAGATCATAAACTTATTTCCTATGGAAGACACTTTCCAAGGTGTTGTGATTGATAAAAATACTCACGATGAAAATATCTGCTATTTTACAGTAATATCTGATCCACAATCAGCTAAAAGTTCATCTTACATGGTAAATTTGATCCCTAAATCTGTCATTAGATTAGAAACGTTTTATGATCTACACGGAAAATTTAAGGGAGTAGTTAACTATAAAACAAATAGTTTCTCGCTGCAATATGAAACAGTAAATTTAGGAACACGTGATCAACCCCAAAACATTAATTTAACAAGAAAAGTAAACATTTGTTGAAACTTTTAAATAATTTAAAGATATGTTCACTTGGACTTATGAAGATCTAAAAATGTTCAATCCAAACATAATACAACATGTAATCCCATGAAACCTCAAGCCCAATTGTTCCAGCAAACATTAAGGAAGATGCACCCAAAGTTAGAACCCACAGTCAAAAAATAATTGAACAAGATGTTAATAGCTAAGATCATTTTTCCTGTCTGACAAACCCAATGGGTGTCCAATCTAGTCCCGGTAAGGAAGAAGAATAAGGAAATATGACTTTGTGTCGATTTCTACAACTTAAACCAAGCCTCTAACAAAGATAATTATCTTGTTCCTCCTATGAAACATATTCTACAATAGGTATATGGCGTCGAAAGGCTATCCTTGTTGGATGGTTTTTTAGGATACAACCAAGTCCCAATGTATCCATCAGATTAGCTTAAAACTACATTTGGACCCCTTGGGGCACTTATGCTTATCGTAAAATTCCTTTTGGATTAATTAACGTTGGAGCCACTTTCCAAAGGGCCATGAATATTTATTTTCGTGGACTTATAAATCAGTTAGTGGTTGTTTATTTGGATGATGTAATCATCTTTTTGAAGAACAAAAAATATCACTTGACTCACCTAAGGAGTGTTTGGGAACGTTGTCGTAAGTATGGCATTTCCTTAAATCCCAAGAAATCATTTTTTGTTGTTGATCATGGAAAGTTGCTTGGTTTTATAGTGTCTAAAAATGGAATGATGATAGACCTTGAACGAATGAAATCCATAGCTAATCTACCTCCTCCATCATCCAAAAAAGATATGCAGTCTTTTCTTGGTAAAATAAACGTTGCTAGACATTTTGTTCCTAGCTTTTCTAAGATGGTTGGACCCCTGCAAAATATGATAAAAAAGGACGTTGTTTTCAAATAGGGATCACAGGAAAACTAGGCCTTTCATCAGCCAAGCTATAAAAAAAGCTCCATCCTTAATGAGTCCTAATTTTTCCAAAGAATTTACCCTCTACACTTTCACATCAGATAGATCATATGTTGCAATACTTACTCAAAAGAATGATGATAACAATGAAATACCCATTTTGTTCATGAGTTTTTCCTTTAAAGGAGCAGAGATAAACTATCCAACAATGGATTAGAAAGCTTTTGTTGTGTTTAAAGTGGTAAAACACTTTAGACACTATCTATTAAAATCTAGAACTAAAGTCATCATACCATACCATGCAGTAAGAAATCTATTGGTTCAGAAGAGCTTGGGGAGAAAATGGCTCACTAGATGACCTCTCTTCAAGAATACGATCTTGAGATTAAACCAACCCAGATTGTTAGAGGTCAAGGTATTTGAAAATTAGTGGTTGATTCAGTAAATTCACCTAATGATGACCCTGTCTTATTAAATGAAACATTGTCCCATGAAAACCAAATGTTTTGTGTACAAATCACGTTGGATTCTTGGTATTCTGGCATTAAATTTTATTTAATACATAGAACCACTCCTGAGCATCTTGACCCCAAAAATATAAGGGCATTGAGACTTATATCTGCTACTTTTCAAATGATTAATGATGTACTTTTTAGAAAAAAAAATTGATGGAGTATTATTACGTTGTTTAGAAAATGATGAATCTGAAAAAGTTCTAAATGAATTACATTCTAGTAATGCAGGAGGTCATTTCGGTGGAAAACAAACTGCTCATAAAGTTCTCAGGGATGGATATTATTTTCCTACGTTATTTACTGATGCTCATGATATGGATCACAAGTGTGCTACATGCCAAAAAGCTGTTGGAAAAATCAAGAAACTTACTTTCCCTTTGCGACCAGTGGTAGTTGATCAACCATTTTAGCAATGGGTCCTTGATATATCGAGCCAATCAATCATGTATCTTCTCTCCAACATAAATACATCCTTACAACAATGGAATACTTCACCAAGTGGTCTGAATCTATACCTATCAGAGTGGTCAACACGAATCAGTTGGTTTTGTTCCTCAAGACTCATATCATTTCACGCTTTGGAATTCCATAATCTTTGGTGTTTGACAATGCATCTTATTTTTCCTCGATGTATTTGAATGTTTTTTCTATGGAGAAAGGAAATAAATTGAAGTACTTCGCTAGTTATTACCCTCAAGGTAATGGACTAACTGAATCAACCAATAAGAAATTAATTAAAATCCTCAAAAGAAAAGTATCAGAAAATCATAAAAATCGGCATACCGATCTGTACTACGCACTGTGGGATGATAGGGTTACACCCAAAATAGCCATTGGAAATTCCCCGTTCTTTGTTGTATATGGAATAGAAGTTATCATGCCTCTCAATATATTTCCACCATCATTACAACTAGCCAAAGAGGTCTAGGAAGAAGAGTGGCCCGCCCTAAAAAATTGAATAAATGCTTTTCTCAAATTAGAAGAAACTAGGACACAAGCTAAACATAAAATGGATCAACACCAACAAACGGTTAAATGATGGTTTGATGAAAGTTATTCCTATCATCAAAATTTCAATGTAGGAGATCTGGTTCTTAGGTGGGATAAAGCACATGAGGAAAAATAAGAACATTCAAAATTCTAGAATTTATGGTTAGGACCTTTTATAATTGCTGAAAAAATCGGTCCTAGCTCTTTTCATCTACAAACCTTAGGAGGACAACCAGACACTTTTTCGGTGAATGTCCAAGTCCTCAAAAAACACTTTGCTTGACTGAACTGAGATCTGACATTTTGTAAATATGGTGTGTTGTGTGTTGTTGTTGTCTTTGATTGCTTTGTTTGAAATTTTCATTTTTAT
Organism: Picea glauca; assembly: GCA_000966675.3. Taxonomy (NCBI): domain Eukaryota; kingdom Viridiplantae; phylum Streptophyta; class Pinopsida; order Pinales; family Pinaceae; genus Picea; species Picea glauca. The sequence continues at coordinate 23,431 of JZKD02S1547214.1, forward strand.
ATGTCTATCTAAACCATTATATTGCCAATCCAAAAGTAATCGTCGAAAGGAGGCATTCTTTTCTAGACTTGTCTTGTTCAAAGCAATCTGAAATATTTCAAAAAGGCCTTGATATTAAGATACAACTCAGATAGTCGATTTTCAACTTGATTGTTACTTCCGTTCTATCCTCAAATCATCTTTGTCAGAGAATTATACCTGGAGACACATTTAACCTTTGAGGATTATGATGATATTTAGACTTTTTACATCGTCCATATTCTTAAGGAATCACTTTTAAGTGCTTCCCCATCCTCTAAACAATTTCTTAACCAAAGCATAACATCTCTAAACCATGATGAAACCTTCTAATTCTGAAAGAAAATAAACATCATGATCAGCAGTACACCTGCCTTGAAATTAACCTCCAGTATCACCCCAATCTTTTTCTCATTAGAAAAACTCTAATTGTATTATTTAAAGGTGACATAAGAAAGTTGAAAGCACTTAGGTGTGGGGAATGTGTGTAAACTCGTCGGGGTATTGAACAGGCCTAC
>JZKD02S1547214.1:44211-55952 GCA_000966675.3 Picea glauca
TGTTGCACACAGGTATTATGGATGATTCAGACACTTGCAGACTTAGAGGTAAAATATACTGCACCGATCCCAATTCATTATGATAACACAAGTGCCATTAGTGTGTCTAAAAATCTTGTCCTCCACTTCAAGACAAAACATATTCCCATAAAATATCATTTTCTGAGAGAGCAGGTCACCAATCAGATTGTCTAGGTCCATTACATTCCCACTACAGAACAAATTGCAGACATCTTTACTAAGCCCCTCGCCAAGACACCGTTTGAATATCTCAGACAGAAGCTGGGTGTCATTTCGTTTCATACCTAAAAGAGTCCGTCTTGTTAGGGGGAGATTTGTATTGTTTGATTATCTAATGCCTCTTAAATTTACTGCAATAGCTCAGGGGGAGCATGTCTCTTCTTTGACATTGATGTCAAAGGGGGAGAAAAGAATTCAGGTGCCTTAGTTGCCATCAATGCCAAAGGGGGAGATTGTTGGCAAATGTTTAACAGATAGCGTACGCTTTCCATTGATGGCAATTACAACAGTGAAGATGGCAGGATCAGAATCTGCATCGATGGACAAACAGGAACAACGTAGGCACAGGAGGAATTAGTGCAGAGTCGAAATTCTTCCAAGTAAGAAGGATGTGTAAACTTGGAGGATAAGCGTCGCTGATCATTGTATCCCATCCAAAATTTCCGACAGCATGAGGGCTGTTAGATTTGAATAAAATCAAGAAGAGCGCATGCTGAAGAGAAGGAAAGATCTCAGGCATTAGATCTGAGCGAACTCAGAAGCTCGTGAGTGGAAGAGCCGAGGATTTGGTGTTCAAAGTCGCAAGGCGTGAGGACGCAGGGCGACGAAGTGGCAAGAAGATCAGGACCGTCCATCTGGGAAGGACGTGTGGCGGAGATCAGAGAGATCTCGTGAACTCGGGGGTTCACATGATAAAGGCCCAAGCATTGGGTGTTCAAAGTCGCGAGACACGAGGACGCGAGGCGGCGAAGTGGTGAGAGATTTATAGCCATCCATCTGGGGGGATAGGTGGCGAGAGATCGAGAGATCTCGTGAACTCGAAAGTTCGCAGGTTGAGAGTCCAAACATTGGGTACTCCAAGTCGCGAGGTCACGAGGTCGCGAGAGAAGGACAACCATCGGATCCGGATCACAAGAGGACCGTTGGATCTGCGTGGGGGATCTCACGTGGCAAGAGATCGTCATCTCGCTGACTGGAAAGTCAAAGGAACAACGAGATATGAGATTGTGATTTAATCAAGGACCGTTGGATCAAGAGGACGTGTGGTGAAAGATCAGAGCACCATAAAGCTTCATCTCGGAGTTTCGCGACTCGCGACTTGGAAAGGAAAGAAACATAACCACCAAACTCATGAGATGCGAGATCACGATAAGATCCTAACCGTCAATGCATCAAAAGATGTGGACCGTTGATCTAAGCTCCATCTCGGAGTCTCGCCTATCGCGACTTGGAGTAATGAAAATCTCCAACGAAGGAACTGCGAGATGCGAGATCACGATGAGATCAGGACCGTTGATTCACCAAGATCATGAACCATCGATCAGGGTCGATGAAGATCAAGAGTTCAACTGTCTCAAAGAAGACAAAGAGTCTTAAACTTCCAGAGAGACTAAGGAATCTCAGTATAATATACAGTGATGCTAGACACGCGGGGCGAACCACCAGTGAAGTTGAAGAGTCATGATGATAATCAGATAGAGCACTCGAGAGGTGGAGGATAACAGTGCAGAGTCAGCATGCAAAGGCATTGCGAACACTTCATGCACAAGGTGCACAGAAGCTATAAATACACGGTACAAAGAAGAGATGGGGTTGTTGTTTCTATTGGAGGTTGTTGTGAGTGTTGTTGGTAAAGGTGATTCATGTGTGAAGAAGGAGGAGAGTGCAGCAGCTGAATAGCACAGAAGAGGAACTGTGCAGAGAATGGAGATGGCACACAGAGCATAAAAAGCAGAAGACCAGACAGCGCAAGTGATGTGAGCAGAAAGGCAATGAGGCAGACAGAGCAACGAAATGCAGCAGAACAATGATAAGTTGGGTAAGCCATTGTTGAACATTATAAAACTGTAATAAGTTTTAGAAGCAAAGATTTATATTTCAGGGTGGTTGGGAGGTGCTAGGGAGGAATGTTGTCCTCAGAGGTTCAAGTGGGTGCTTGAACACAAGGAGTTGGTGCTAGAGAAACCAGGGAGTTGGTGCTTCCTTCTAGTTGGTGCTAAAAAAAAAAACAGGGAGGTGGTGCTTTCTTCTAGTTGGTGCTAGAAAAACCAGGGAGTTGGTGCTTCCTTCTAGTGGGTGCTAGAGAAAACAAAGAGTTTGTGCTCTCAGTAAGTTGTAGCTTGCTAAACAAAGGTTTTAGCCTCATTATGAGTTGATGCTCATATGTATGATAATGTAAAGATTGTAACCATTACTTATCATATAAAGAAAAAGAGGTTTTACCCTGTATGGGCTTCCTCAGGAAATATCTGTCTCTGTATTTCTCATATATGTGACTGATGCTGAATGTGCCATTGCTTATTTCCCTGCATTATTGTGATCATCATTTAGTGTCTCAGCAATGAGTTTAAAAGAAGCATAATTGTTTAAGCACGGTAACTGATTCACCCCCCCCTCTCAGTTGTCCAACAAATGTTGATAGCAACAATAGATCAACATATTGTGTAATTGCATCAATTTCGTCACACATTTTAAATAATGTTTTGACTTCAAATTCACTCATTACCATGCAATTTAAGCTATTGCATTTGAAATTACAATAAATTTCAAGTTTTTATATGCAGTATCTTTTCTTATGGACCTAACCTCCTTTACCCCTCATGTATGTAGAATAATATATTTTCCATGTAATAAAGGTCGACATTAGTTTATAAGGCCTATTTAATAAATGTGAACAAGTCAATGTAAGAAGGCCTAATAGAAGCTTTCGCTTCTAGAAATGTCTTCTGCTAGAAGGTTCTTTAGAAGATAGAATCAGTATAAATAAGAGTAGGAGGAATGAGAATTCTTTGTCTTGGGAATCACTGTAATAGAGCGCTTCTCTACTGGAGGTTTCCCCCTCAAATAGATAAGTAAACATTGTTTCCTATCAATAAAGGTATTATTTTGGTGTTGTGGTTTCATATATTGTGTTGTTTCACTATTATTCTCTATCATATTTCTATTTTATGCTATTATAATAGTTTTGGTACCTTACAAGTGGTATCATAGAACTTTCCTTGGCAAGAATTGTGGGTTATTTTTTTTAGGGTAGAGACGTATTTCAACATCTTAAAACTATAGAGATATGTCATTCAACACATAAATCTGCGGTTGGGGAAGCATACATGCAAGAAATACAAGAGATACTTAAGCTCACATTGTTGGACATCCTTGTAACCCCTGTTGGTATCCATTCAAGTGGTAGCGCATCAGACAACACTTGTATACGGACTAGGATTGGTATCTTGAACCCTCCATAGATCAATCGATAAACCGTTTGAATGTTATAGTGCCACCAAAAACAACACTCGGGAAGATACTCTCTAGTACTTGGGTAATCATGTAGTACAACTAAGGGTACAGTCTAGCCTCTTTCATTGTTTCCCTGAGATATTGGACCGAATACTATTGTTGGACCCCACACATATATGAGAGAGATATAGCACATGGAAAACATGTGTCTTTAGAAACCCTAAAGACCCTAACCCTTGGGATGGAAATAGAGAAAAAAAAAACCCAGACAAGATCTATTGCCATGCCACCTTGCCTCTTGCATTTAGGTTGCAAAATTCCTACACATTTCTTCTTGTTAAGAATTTGGAGATTTCTCCATTGCAATATTACTTAGATCGGAGTATAATTTTGGAGAAGTTAAAAAAAAGAGTATAGTGGTCCCCCCAGAGCCCTTATTCGAGACCTATCCTAATGGCTTCCTCTCCTCGCCCTGGTCATAGTGGTACGTTTCATTTTTAAGCCATTTTTTTTTTTAGTGGACCCGACCCCCTTCCCGACACCCTTATTTTCCACCTCTCCCATTGTATTCCCCTTTTTGCCTTGATCATTGTGGTACCTATCACTTATAAGTCATTCTTTTTTGTGGTCCCACCCACCCATTTCTCTTTACAGGAACCCCTCATATCCAAATGTCCACCACTCGCAACCAAGACCTACAAGCTTCCATCACTCAGAACAAGGAGTCCCTCCAACAAGCAACTTTTGATATTGCTTCCATGAATTCCAGACTTACAAAATTTGAGGCCCAAGTCTAACAAAAAATTGATGCCATGGATGCCAAATTCATGGGAGAATTTTCCACCCTCCAGTCTTCTGTCAAGCAATTGTTGAACTGCCTCCAGGGCCCTTCCTCCTCAGAACAACCATCCCACTTAGATGGTGTTGATTCCTCCCATTCTATGATCTTTCAATCCAACTCCTTTCATCGTGACCCCTATATTCCCCAATTTGAGGTTAATAAATTTGATGGCTCCGACCCAATAGATTGGGTCATTCAAATGGAACATTATTTCTCTTTGCATGGCATTACCGATGAGTTGGCCAAACTTTGTTATGTTGTTCTCTATCTGGATCCTGAACATTGGCAATGGTGGAAATGGAATAAAAATGCATGTAAGGGGTATGTCCTGTGGACCCAGTTTGTTGTAGATCTCTATGAACGCTTTGACACTGACACCCACTATTTAGGTTGTTTGACCAAGTTGAAATAGTCAGGAATGGTGGAAGAATTTATAACTTCCTTTGAGCATTTGGCCTTCAGAATGGAGGGAATTAAAGATGCGTTCTTCCAAGAATGCTTTATCAGTGACCTAAAGGATGAAATATGGGCCTAGGTCCTCATGGGTCACCCTTAGACTTGGTTGGAATCTACTAAATGTGTTATAGAAGCACAACAAGTTGTTTTTTCCCAAAACAAAAAACCCTCTTTTCTTCCCCTTCCTTGAACCACCAATCTTGCTCCCCCTGCCACTCCCCTTAAGATCCATAAATTAACTCAGGTTGAAATGGTTGAGCACCAACTCAAGGTTTTTTTCTATAATTGTGATGAAAAATATTTTCCCAGACACAAGTGTAAGGAACAAAAAATATTTATGGCCATTTTAGAGGATGTTGCTAAGGAAGAAGTTGTAGTTTCCCCTGTTGAAGAAATACACCCTCTTGATGCGACCACTGAGCCAGTTGACCCACCAGAAGTTGAACCAATGAATTTATTGGATGCCCTGACTGGCTTCTCTACTCCCCCAAAACTCAAGCTCATTGGCTATATTAAGCATAGGAAAGTCATTATCCTTGTTGACAATGGAAGCACCCATAATTTTATTCACCACCACATTTCCTAGAAAATCAATTGTTATATTTGTGTCATCAACAATTTTCAAAAAATGATAGCCACTAGTGGTTCCATGAAATGTGGTGGGCGTTGTGAAAATGTACGTCTTCAAATTGGATAGTACCACCTAAACTCTCATATGTTTACCATCAACATGGGAGGTTGTGACATTGTGCTAGGTGTTGAATGGTTATGGACTCTGGGTTCCATTTTCATGGATTTTAAGGCATTAACCATGCAAGTCCACCAGGAGGGACAACAATATCAATTCCAAGGAATCACAATAGGTTCTCCTAATATCACCAGATCCCATCGAATGGAAAATGTTCTCAAGAATGGTCATTCATGTATTATTTCCCAACTTCATTCCATTCGAGCAGTTGAGATACCCTCTGTGGATCTTGACCTCCAATCTATCATATCCAAACACCAAGTTGTTTTTCCACTCCTTAGGGACTTCTCCCTTCATGTGGTTTTCATGATCATTCCATTCCCCTTGTTCACGACAACCTTCCTCCCAATGTTCTCCCTTATTGTCATCCCTTTTCCTAGAAGAATGAAATTGAAAAAACCATGCAGGAGTTGCTTGAAGCAGGTGTTATTTGTCCTAGTACCAACACCTATTCTTCTCTCATGGTAATGGTACTCAATAAATAAGGTAATTGGCACATGTGTCTTGACTTTTGCACCCTCAATAAACTTACCATCAAATATAAGTTTCCCATTCCTGTCATTGATGATCTCTTGAATGAATTTAGTGGTGCTCATTACTTTACTAAACTTGATCTTCATTCTGGCTACCACCAAATACATATGAAAGAAGCATACATTCCCAAGACATCCTTTAGAACTCATGAGGGTCACTATGAGTTATTGGTCGTGCCCTTTGTCCCATGTAATTCCCCCTCCACCTTCCAAAGTCTAGTGAATCATGCATTTTATCCTTTTCTCTGTCCTTTTGACTTAGTTTATTTTATGATATTCTCATCTATAGTAAAACTTGACATTACATCTCGCCCATGTGGATCAAGTTCTCCATCTACTCTCTAAGCATCAACTTTTTCTCAAACAATTTAAATGTGCCTTTGGAGCCTCAGAAGTGGAGTACCTGGGTCATATTGTTGGCAAGGACAGTGTACAGGTGGATCCTAATAAATTTGAATCTATGCAGGAGTGACCTCGCCCAAAACATTTTAATATATTTCATGGCTTTTAGGGTTTAACATGTTATTATCGCAAGTTTGTTAATAATTATGGAAAAATAGCCGCACCTCTCACTACTCTCCCTAAAAACAATTCCTTCACTTGGACTCCAACAGTTGATCAATCCTTCCATGCCTTGAAAGAAGCTATGTGCATGAATTCGGTCTTGGAACTTCTCGAATTCACAAAGACTTTTCTCTTGGAATGTGATGCTTCAGGAAAAGGAATCGGGGCAGTCCTCATGCAAGATGGTTGGCCTTTGGCCTTCACCAACAAACAAATTTTAGACAAAAATTTGGGCCAATCAATCTATGAAAAGGAATTGTTTTCTATTCTTCATTCCATGGATCTCTAACATCCTTATCTATTGGGGAAACAATTCTAGATTAAAACTGATCACCAGAGCCTCAAGTATTTTCTAGAACAACGAATTCCATCCCTAGAGAAACAAAAATGGGTAACCAATTTATTTGGATATGATTATGATATCATCTACAAGAAGGGAAAATAAAATTTGGTCATTGATGCTCTTTCCCAAAAATATGAAGAAGAAGGGTCCCTCTTTTCCCTCTCCTTCGTTGTACCTAATTGGCTCCAAGTTGTTCGCTAGGAATGGTTGCAAGATCCCAAAATATCTCACTTGATCCAACAATTGAAAGAAAATTCTCTAGCTTCTCCAGGGTACTCTTGGAATAATAATGAGCTTCGCTACAAAGGCCATCTATATTTAAGAAAACAATCACAAAAATCTACTGTGATTTATGAGTTTCATGCTTTACCCACCGTTGGGAATTCAGGGTTTATCAAAACCTATGAAAGGGTCAAACATTTTTTTTTCCTGGGATGGTTTAAAACAAGAGGTCTGCACATTTGTGGTTGAATGTGATGTTTGTCAATGCAACAAGGGAGAAACAATCAAATCCCTAGACACACTCTAACCCCTTCCAATTCCCCCTTCTATTTGGAAGGATATTTCTATGGATTTCATTGTGGGATTACCTAAATCTGGAAACAAGACAATCATCATGGTGGTGGTTTATTGTCTTTCCAAATAAGCTCATTTCTGTTCTCTACAACATACCTTCACCGCATCCACAGTGGATGAAGTTTTCATGGATAATTTCTTCAAACTTCATGGCATGTCACATTCTATTATCTTTGACAAGGATCCCACGTTCACCAACAAGTTTTGGAAAGAATTGTTCAAGTTGTAGGGCACCCAATTACATCTTAGCACCGCCTATCATCCCCATACTGATGGCCAAAATAAAATTTTCAACAAATGTTTGGAAACAAATTTAAGGTGTTGTGCATCTGACTACCAACATCCGTGGGCTTAATGGTTACCACTAGTTGAATGGTGGTACAACACATCTTACCATACAACCATTCGCATGAGTCCTTTTGAATAGGTATATGGAAAAAATCCATTGTCAATTCTCTTATACATTCCAAGTGTCTTTAAGGTTCAAGAGGTTGAAAAAAATCTTACAGTATGCGAGGCCATTCTCTGTATCCTCAAAGAAAATTTGGTGATGGCTCAAAATTGCATGAAGCAACAAGCTGATCAAGGTCATTCTAAAAGTCAATTTGTTGAAGGGGACCATGTGTTTCTTTGTCTACAAACTTATAAGTAGACTTCACTCAAAAATGAAGATTTTCATAAGATTTCTCCCATATTTTATGGTCCTTATGCCATTCTCAAGAATCTAGGGCACGTCGCCTACCAATTAGCTATGCCTAGTGATTCTAATCTCCTTCCTATTTTTCATGTCTCATGCTTAAAGAAAGTTATTGGAACTAAGTGCCAAACTCAAACCCGTCTCCCTAAGTTGGATGAAGAAGGTTCCATTTGGTTACAAACACAAACAATATTGACCAGTGTGAACGTCATCTCCGTCAACGCACCATCCAAGAATTGTTAGTGCAATGGAAAGCTACAAATCCAAAAGTTTCCACCTGGGAGCCCGATACCATTCTGCAATAATTTCCTCATCTTAAGCCTTGAGGACAAGGTTGTTTTTCAAGGGGGAGGGCATGTTAGGGACCTAACCTCCCTAACCGCTCATGTAGGTAGAATAATATATTTTCCATGTAATAAAGGCTGCCATTAGTTATAAGGCTTATTTAATAAATTTGAACAAGTCAATGTAAAAAGACCTAATAGAAGCTTCTGCTAGAAGGTTCTTTAGAAAATAGAATTAGTATAAATAAGAGTAGGAGGCATGAGAAGTCTTTGTCTTGAAAATTATTGTAATAGAGTGTTGCTCTACTAGAGGTTTCCCCCTTGAAGTGGCAAGTGAACATTGTTTCCTATCAATAAAGGTATTATTTTGGTGTTGTGGTTTCATATATTGTGATGTTCCGTTGTTATTCTCTATTGCATTTATTTTTTCTACTATTATCTGGTACCTTACATTCTCACCATTAACATTAAACTATGTGATGGTTCTTAAAAATATTTCTATTTGTTTCACCAAAACATTATTTATGTAGCTATAAGTGCAACTTGGATATATGAAAACAATAATTTCTTCACTTTGAAGTTTTCCTTGCACTTAAAACATGAAAGAATGATATTTCATTGAAGTTACATCCATACTCATTTTCTTTTCCCATCTAGCTAAGAACATTCCTTTAAATTCATCCATGGTGAGTTTATTTATGCTATTGAAAATGTGCCACCAAATATATGCTTTATCCTTAAAATTTACAAACAAAATCCATAAAAATGAGGATTTTTTTTTTCTTTATGTTAATCCACCACTCTCTAGTATCCTCTTTTCTAGAAAAGGATGAGATAGATTCTCTATTAAACTTCAAATACAAGAGCTAGGGTATTAAGGATGAAACTGAGAAAAAATGAGGAGGATATATCTTTCTCAGTATTTATTCGAAATTTTTGAAATTTTAACGGTCAATAGTATCCTCCAAGGTACAATTATCCTCCAATTTGTCATTAAATTATGGCAGTTAGTGAGAGAGATATAGCTATTGAAATATATGGTTATTTTTACCCCTTGAAATAATATTTTTTGAGACCTGAGACTTAAAATGCACATATCTCCTCCAAAACACATCTTAATTAGATGAGATTTTAGTAGTAGGCGCTTCCATATTATATCTTTTTTTTTCCACACAAAATTTCACATTATATTTATAAAAATATAATATGTTCTCAAAATAGACATTACATCAATCGATCCTTTAGATTTCATGGACTAATCCAAAAATAAACATGGCTACACATAATTTTCCAAATTCCTTACACTAATATCATCTTCTCCTGTGTCCAAAAAAGACCATTACCAAAAAGTAAAATGTCTTTCATACATAGTTGAATACTGAAGCTACTAAAACCTCCATCTTTGAACTAGGAAACAAAAAAATTACTCCCCTGTAGAATACTAAAACATGTTTTAAAAAAGAGTAGGGCCCTCATGGCCTCCTCCCCATTGATTGTAAGCAATTCTCCCTAGAAGATTTTTTAGAGCCTGTTCTGATAATTTGTCCACCTCTTGATTCTCTTCCCTAAAAATGTGAGAAATGGATATGTTCCTGATGTGATTGTGAAGTTCATTAATCCTATCCTTCCAACCCTCTAATGTAACAAACTGAAGTGCTCCTTTCCTATTGGGCCAATCAATGACAATGTTTGAGTCCCCTAGAACATGTAAATCTAAAATTGAAAGCCTTGAAGCCATAATTACAGTTTCTCAAACTCCCATGAGTTTAGCCCTAGTATTTGTGCCTCTTCCACAATTTATTTTCCATATATAAGCCATGAATTCATTGATATTTAGGACTCCACCTTCCCCACTTTGTTTTCCATTCTATTGTGATGCCCCATCAAACCACCCAATGACTATATCTTCAGGAATTTCAGTGGCTGATATTCTAGGAAGATAATATTTTCCTTTTTCTTGTGATTGCCCACAACTCCTAAACTTTGTAAAACTATCTTCTGAATGGAGGGGGTCCCTAACTCAAAGATAGTTTTGTTTCTATCAAGCCAAATAAACCAACAAACAAAGGATGGGAGAGTTGGAAATGTAAATTTGTGTTTAGCCTAATTTTCAAAGCACTCGTTCACCGATTGGCCATTCCATCCATAAGAGAGATTTAGAGAAATTTTAACTCTTTCCCAAACTGTAATCATGAAAGGACAAGTTACAAAGAGATGCTTACCGGATTCCCTCTTTCCTTTTCAAAGATAGCAAATCCCTGGCCCCGTCCAGCCTCTTTTTTGAAGATTTTTCCATGTTAGAATTTTATTTTCAACCACAATCCAGGTGAATAATTTTATCTTTAGTGGACAGTTCCAATTCCATAGTTTTTTCCTCCATCCACCAATTTTAAATTTCCACAGTTTTGAGGCAAGGGAATTATACACATTTTTGATTGAGAACTGCCCTGAATTATCACCACCCGTCCACTTTAATTCATTTGGTTTATCCAAGAGATGAACCCCTGATCGAATCAGGTTCCTCCTGTACATCTCCTATTCTACTACTAATTCTCCTTCCAGCCCCAAATCTGCACTGTCTAACCACTTTGTGCAAATCGAACCCTGTGGAAGAGAGCGTCTCGCTTGATATAGAAGGTATACATTTTTTTGATTAACTAAAAGGACCATCTCGTTTGATAATATGGATTCCTTCCCCATACCCAGAATTACATCCTTTCGAATTAAAATGGAGTGTCTAGAGCCTGGGTTCTAGGCCAACCGATGTAAAATAAATGGTAAAGTATTAAGAATAGTTTTCCAAGTCTGGGAACCATGGGACATGACTGAAGAGGTCGATCTTAACCAATATGACATTGATCCATGGGGTAAGTACTTATATTTTATCACCCGGTGTCAAATGTTGTTCTTCATCAATACTCTCCATAGAGTATTAGTCACTAGAGGCCTGTAGAAAACAAATATATTTCTCAGACCCCACCCTCCATAAATTTTTTTCTTCGAAATTGTCTCCCAACTGCATAAGTGATAGCTTTCCTTCTGCTTTCTATCTGACCAAATGTAATGTCCCCCACCTCTTAGAGAGGTGATGAGGAGACTCAGTGGCCTGAGCACCCCCACTAGGTCATAGTCTCACACCGAGGGGGGGAAAGTCAAGAAGTTAAAAGTTATATTTTTAAGTTGACTTAAGAAAGGAAAAGGATAAAGGAGTAAAAGATAACTCAA
>JZKD02S1547214.1:85558-95680 GCA_000966675.3 Picea glauca
ATATATATATATATATATATATATATATATATATATATATATATATATATATATATATATATATATATATATATATATATATATATTTATTTATTTATTTATTTATTTATTTATTGAAAAGTGAAATAAATAACACGGTTTTTTTTACCTATCTCCTATGGGTGCTCATACGGCAAGTTGGAAAGTGATTGAGAATTTTTAAAAAAATTAAGGGCAAGAATTTATCTCGCTCTATGTACAAGATAAATAATGATATTTGATACAGATTCGATTAGTAGAAATCCATATTTATCCATGCAATTGAACAAAAGTGAAAGTAAGAAAGCAGTAAATGAGTTCAAACTTAGTGTAAAAACTAATAATGTGGGGAACTGAAGACCAATGTAAGTGTTAAGACTCAAAACAAATATAAATCATATATATTGACAATAAGGCTCTCAAAAGACACATCCCTTCATGGTTTGTTTATAACATAAACAAAATAATATATTTTCATGCATTACAAGGAATGCAATCTCGCTTTCTAGAAGAATATTAGTATACATTTCACTTTTCAGTAAGTAGATTAGCACTTTGGGTTAACCTAAAATAGACATTCTTTTCCATTCATGAGCGTATACTTGGTGAACACTAAAAAAAAAAGATCTTACCAGTTTAACTACCACAATATTTACCAACCCATTTCCTTGCATTATTAAATGTTAGCCATGCTTCCAGATTTAGCGCAATTTGCAAACATAAACTCCAATTTTCCCTTGTTTTTAAAATACATGCAACATGGGAAATATTTGCATGTGGATGTGGACATTCAACGTTTCAATATTCTAAAATTTATATCTATACTTTTTCATGACGTATAATACTTGTAGGAAACACTGTGGAGTGGAGCCACTAGAATATATTTTGAGAGATGACATGAAATATTGCTTTGAAAGAGTGTATTGTTTATGAATCATTGATTGTTATCTTACACTTTTTAAATTTATATTATAGTATAAATGTATATATATTTATTGCATTTTATTTCTATGTAAGTTGTAGATGGAGCATGAACAAGGGGATAAAATCAATTTAATCAACAAAACATTGCAAATAATCTAAGTATAATATTCCCTACAAGTGATAAATAAATGAGACATGCACGCAACTCAAGTAATGACAACATTTCAAGAGATGAATGATGATTAATATAATTGAATGCTGCAAGTTTTATATTTTGAAATATTTTTCTATAAAAATAAGACATTTTGTTTATTGTGGACATATTGTCCCAATTCATATGACAATGAGATATTAATAATTGTAACAATTATTTATTAACATTTTTATTATGGTGGTCCTTTATGTTGTTCGATTTTTTATGACAAAGGGTCCCTTATTGGTATATAATAAAATGAGTTTGTTATTCTATTGTAGCCTCTAGTGTTATAGAATGTTACGTTGCTGGCAAAATATATAGATGATTTACATTATTACAATGAATGGAGGCGTAATCAACTAGTATATTTGTTTAAATGATATAGTAAACTAATGCAATGATTCTTTCCAAGCACACCCTAAAATATAAAAATTAGTGTTATTATAAAAAACATTTGGTTTTCTCGTGAATAATGAAATTTTTATTAAAAAAAATACAAGAAGTTGTGTTTGCATACCACAACAAAGGAAAATTTGACAGTGAACCATATTAATGCATTGTGTTCATTTGAATGAAACTATGTGTTTCATACATATTTATGCACTAACACATTTTGATGATTGTTACATATTGGTGCATTTAAATGATTTTTACACACTTGTGTGTTTAAATAGTTGCTATGCACCAGTGTCAGACACATATATGAATGCATCGGTGCTAATAGCTATAATAAGACCAACAATGCTCTTAACTACAACAACATCATTGCTCCCTTCAACAATACCATTACCTTTGTCATTATTGTTATGATTACCATTACCATGATTTCATGTTACAAAAGGATACACACACACACACACACACACACACACACACACACACACACACACACACACATGTGCTCAATAATATATAAAGAATTAGTGATTTCAAATATATAATACACATTGATGCATATTAAATAGTTGCATACTAATGCACCTTACTAGTTTAAGTGCACTAGAAAAATCCTCCATGAAAACCTCTGGCCATCAAGAATTTTTGGTTATAGTGAACATCTGCTAAAACCTCCAATGTGAATAGTGGATTTTTTAACAAAGGTGTTTTTGCTGATTTTTCCCAACTTGTAACACTAAAAACCTTCACTAAGTGGTGTTTTCCTTGTAGTACAAACATGACATCAATTACACTAAGGTGACATAAACACATCAACAGGGGCCTACATCAAAATAAATTATCCTAATCATGATAATGGTGATGAAAACATAGAACAAATTTCAACAGACCCAAAAGCATCACATGTTACATTGTGAAAACTTAAATTTTTGGGGTTAAAAAATACATGACATGACAACACTAGATATGATTCTAGGTTAGTATATTGTAGTAGTGAATTTTTTTTTATAGCATATTGTGTTTATTTCCTTTCAAAATAATTGAAATTTATTACAAAAAAAATGTTTCATCAATTATACATAAGATCTCGAGCGTTGTATATTATTGTTATTATTTTGATTGAGATGAAAAAACGTATCGATTTCAAAAGTTGATCTAGGAGGATCTCGGTGGCCACCCACCTTGTCCAACTGGCTCAAAACAGTTTTTTGGCAACTTACTATTTTTAGCAGTTTTTCGGTTCTTGAACTTCCAGGGTCATTTTGAGGGCCTAAACGACGCTTTTCATGATCATGCACCTCAATGATATTTGAAGGATTTAATTGAGCCCCCTAAATGAAGCTCCTCTTCAATACCTTTCCAATGAGCTATCATGCGCCCTAAACATAGATCATATGCAAAAGTTACGACCCCAAGAAGTTGATGTACTAACTTACCCCAACGGGGCCCACATGAATTTTGGCGCTTCATCTCCTAGGGTTAGGTTTTTGGATGTCTAAGGTTTTAGAATTTCATGTTTATTGTAAAAATTCCTTCAGAGCCTCATTGTACTCATATTCTTGCGAATGAACGTAGTCGTCACATCTCTTCTCAAAGATAAGTTGCCACCATTCTAGCAAGCTTGTTTCCAGTCTGCAATTTACAGTTTTCAACATATTTCTTATTTAATAGAAGTCAATTTTTGTTGTATCTCTGTTATTTTTCATTGTGTCTCAGTGTTAATATTATTAATTTGTGGTTTCATTTCATTTCGCTCATAAATCCAGATCAGTGGTATCAGAGAAATATGCTCGTTGTCATTTTTTCAATGCATGTCCTCAATGTGGTTAGGCTATAGAGAGTTGGGTCTCGAGCTTGTTTCTCTTGAGGAAAAATTCTCTTGCATGCCCAAGAAACCATCCATGATGGGTGAAAAGAAAGACGATGGGACAAGATATCCTTTCAAAATGTTGCTTCAGGAATCCCTTGAGCGAAAGAGGAATGAGATGATGGACAACTTTGGACAAATCCTTCAATGGTTGCCGACAAATGACGCATCCACCTCAAGCGAAGGCGTCCCCACCTTCAAGGTACAAATCAATTTTTATATTCCTATATTCGAAGGTCAAATAGATGTGTATGTCATAGATAAATGGTTAAACCCTATAGAAGGGTTTTTTTTTGTCCACAACTTTTCCCATAGAGAAAAGATTACATTTGCACTCCTCAAGGCTGTCCCCCATGTCAAAGATTGGTGGGATACTTTATGTGAGAAAAAAGAAATAGAGGGATCCACATTATTTGTAGTTTCATCCACTTGGGATTCCTTTAGGGATGCTATTAAGGAACAATACCACCCTGTTGGAAATTATGACGACTTGTATACAAGATGGACAACACTGTGGTAGGAAAGAGACCAAACAATGCCAGAGTTCACTAATGTTTTCCATACCTTGCGTACCAAGATGGGTATCAAATATTTTGAGCGACATATGGTGCTCAAGTACCGTGGCGTCCTGCATAGATACATCTAGACATAAATGGAGTTTTTGGACATCTCATCCTTGGGCGCGACCTATTGATATGCCATCAAAATCGAGCAGAAGCTGAAACAAAAGATGCGGAAGTTTGGGTTTGGGAACCCCTCACAACAAAAGCAAGGGAATGTCATCCCAAACCCACAGAAAAAAAGACAGAGTAAATATGGGCAACCTTAGGACAACTAGTCCAAGCCACAAGCAAAGAAGGACATCACAGATGTGGGTAAAAGGAATTTGATGCACTTCGTCGTTGATATCTCTATCTAGAAGAATCTCATCTCAGTAGAGGTCATCAAATGGCTAGCGTTGTCGACAATGCCACACCCACATCCCTACACCATCGAATGGCTCCGTTAAGGAAGCGATCTTTGCATCAGCCAACAATGTCTCCTGTTGTAAGACACCAAGCCATTCAAAGATGAGGTGTTGCGTGATGTTGCACCCCTTGAAGTTTGTGATGTTATTTTGGGCCAAACGTATTTATGGAAACATCATGTTGTATATGAGTCTAGGCCTCACAGTGTTATTATTACTTTGAATAGGAAATTGTACAGAATACCCGAGGTATTCCCACCTAGTTTTATTTCCTTGATCTCTACCAAGCAATGCAGGAAGGTCATTTCTCAAACTGGGAAGTTTGTCTTCTTCATGATTCTCTCTCAGAGTGATCGAAAGGTTGCAACCAAATCCATGGCCTCCCCAACCGACCTCTCCACCCAACAGAATCAAGTGGATAAGGTCATGGAAGAACACAAAGACATATTCTCATTACCTACTGGGGTACCTATGCACTATCAGGTCAAGTATCCCATCAATCTAACCCTCGTCGCACTGCAACCCAATGGGCCAGTATATCATCGCTCTCTGTTATAAAATGAGGATATTAAGCATTAGATCCCAAAACTGCTCCACAAGGGGATCCAACCTAACTCATCACCTTGTGGAAGCCCAATCGTGCTGGTGCAAAAGAAAGACAGGACTTGGCGACTCTGCATTGATTACCGAGCCCTAAATAAAATCACAATCAGGAACTGATACCTGATTCCCTGAATCGATGATATCCTTGATAAACTCAAGGGGGCCAAATACTTCAGTAAGATTTATTTGAAGTCTGGATACCATTAGGTCCCAATAGAAAAGACATATGTATGGAAAACTTCCTTCAAGTCAAAAGAAGGTGTTTTTGAATGGTTGTTCATGCCCTTTGGTTTGAAAAATGCCCCAACAAATTTCATGAGGATGATGGACGATATCTTGCGGCCTTTCACTAATTCATTTTTTTTGTGTATCTTGATGACATCCTTGTCTACAATAAGAATTGGACATAACACTTGCAACATATTCAGCAGGGTATGCACACTCTATTACAACACAAGCTATATGCCAACTTGGAAAAATGCTCCTTCGATGTGGACAGGGTCTAATACCTAGGCTACATTGTTGATGCACATGGTGTGCATGTTGATCCAGGAAAGATCCAAGTCAAGCATGATTAGCTAGCCCCAACCACTCTCACTGAGCTTCAGATCTTCTTAGACCTTGCCAATTTCTATCGAAGGTTCGTGTTGGAATTATCCCATATTTCATAGGCCCTCAGCCAAATAACCAGGGGTGGTGGTAAGGGAAATTTTTTGTGGGGCCTGTGCCAACATAAAGTGTTCGATGATCTAAATAAGCACTTGTGCTCCGCCCCAATGCTTTCATTACTTGACCTAAAACAACCGTTTGAGATTAGGACATGTGGATTATACTATGCTATGGGTGTAATCATCACTCAACACAGACACCCCATGGCCTATCATAGTGAAAAACTATCATATGTCATCTATAAGTACCCTACTTATGACAAATAAATGTACTCCATTGTGCAAGCCTGCTGCCAGTGGAGGCATTACATTCTTGGGAAAGAGATAGTCATCCACACTGATCATAAGTCATTGCAGTTCATGCAAACACAAGGAAAATTGTAGAATGACCGCCATCAGAAGTGGTACACATATTTGCAGCAGTTTCACCTCAACATCAAGTATAAAACATGAAGTACCAACCAATTCACTAATTTCTTCAATTGAACTCTAGTCACGACACTCACCACAGTGCCATGAGACCTTTGGATGACCCCACCTCTATGAGACAGATACTGACTTCGCCAACACCTACCAGATGTTGGCCGCAAACACAATTTTCACTAATTTCCATATTCAAGATGAGTTGTTGTGCCATCTGGGCCATCTATGCGTTCCATCAAGCGAGCGAGTGAAGATGATTTAGGAATCCCACTACATTCAGGTGGCAGGACACTTCGACATGAAAACAATAGTGGAAGTGTTGCAACAACATTTATACTGGTCAAAACTTCAACGAGATGTCAGGAATTATATCTGATCTTGCACTGCCTATGTTATTTCCAAACCGAATAGTAACAAACAAGGCATGTACACTCCTCTGCCTACTCCTGATAGGCCCTGGGAATCCATCTCAATGGACTA
This sequence comes from Picea glauca, assembly GCA_000966675.3. NCBI lineage: Eukaryota > Viridiplantae > Streptophyta > Pinopsida > Pinales > Pinaceae > Picea > Picea glauca. The sequence continues at coordinate 92,101 of JZKD02S1547214.1, forward strand.
CATTTTGGGCCTTCCATCCACCAAGCAGGGAAATGACTATGTTTTTGTGGTGGTTTATCACTTTTCCATATGGAAATTCTGGCCACATGCAAGAAGAGAATCACAGTAGAGGCCACTTGTAATATCTTCTTTGAATGAGTGTGGGTACACTTTGGGATCCCATAAACCATTATCTCATATCGGGATAGCTAGTTCCTCAACACATTCTAGTTGAGCCTCTGGTCACTCCTAGACACCAAGCTCACCAAGTTGTTGGCAGCCAATTCACATTTTTTTATTTTGACTTATAAGTTGCCTGCACCAATGTTTTGCAAACATCGATTTTTTTGTCACAATTTTCATATAAACAACATTTTTATTTTTGCGACATTTGCACATTTACCTTCATTTTTTTTTTCACGACTGTAAGCGTGAAAACTTAGTCCTTCGAAGTTGCATTAAAATCATTATTGAACTGTCATTATCCTTCTTGTCGACGTGCCTATTGAGCTTACTTTTCACTTATCATTACATAGTTGGCAAGATCTTTTGATTTGTATTTATGCTTTGATTGATTGTGACTTTGTCTCATTAAGTTTGTGATGCATTGGTATTGGATTTATATGTTCTTTGGTTTGGTCTATTTGATCAATGTTTTCATAAAAGATACATAGGTGTTATGGTAAAATCCTTCATAATTATCTTTTAATATGATACCTATGCTCATGTTTTCAAAACTATTGGCATGATCATTATATGAAGACCCATTGGCACATTGGTTAAACTCTTGATATGAGCTGTTACAATACATTGGCGCATGGTTAAACATTTGGTATTGGTTTCAAATTGTATGTTGGTGTTTGAAAACTATGGCATAACGTTGATTACGCGCGTTGGTTCTACCATTGATTTCATTGGTCGGCCAAGTGACTTGATTGTTGAACTATACAATAGTGGGTCGAACAGCTATGAAAGCCGGCGGTTGTACCTTGGAAATAATTATTATGCATGGCAGAGATAAACTCCACCACCTTCGCACGATGGCATTTATGCCTATCCCGTATCTCTGTTTTACCTCTGTTAGTTCGGGTAACCCTTCGTGCACTCTGCTCCTGTGTGTGTGATATGATCCAAACCCTAGGCTTACCGTGTGCTCGGCTCCATGGCACCAGTCGTGCGAATCGAGCCAAATGGTAGCCAAGCCTTGTTAATGTTCGACAATGCCCGGAAAGACTTGGAGGATAACGGTTGGATCACCTTCGTGCAGAGGTTTGAGGGTTTTAATCTAGTTGTGGCACAACAGTTTGCCCTGAATTTCGATGGCTGTAGAGCCAAGGTGGGTGACATCCAGTTGGAAATCGAAGAGGAATTTATCAGTTCTACTACAGGGTCACCATCCTCGGGCTAGCGTTGGTTCAAAAATTCGAAAGTGGAATAGGTTCCATGGCCACAACTATTCCTCTCGCGCAAAGTCACATCCTGTGACAGAGGTATGCCCATATCCTTGCTAAAACCACGATGGCATGACCTTTTAATAATAGTTAATCAATTCGTGACCTGTGGGGGTCGATATGGACTCATTTTTCTCTATCACCTGCGGTTGCTAATGAATTTTATAGGGTATCCATTGAATATGCCTTTCTACTTTCAGCATAGGTTATATAAAATGTCGAAAAGGTTTAAAAAGAAGAAGGCTGACAGTAGCCTGTTCCACCATGGACTAATTAGACTTATCATTGTTCATTACTTGAGTCTTCATGGTGATAGCTGGCGAGCTTTTATGGCTCGAAATGGTTTTGATGACACAGACCCTATTCAAGTTGACAAGCCTGTGGTGAATGAAACCAAGGCCGAGCCACCTGTGCCCTTCCATGTCCTACTGCCCTCTCCTAAAACCTCGCCTGACCCTGATGTTGACTTACCCGATGCTATAACTGAGAAGGCCAAGACTATTAAAAAGCATGTAAGCAAAAAGCCCAAGGCAAACCCTACTGTTAATACCAAGGGTAAAAAGAATGCTCAGCTTATTTTGAGAATGGCCAGGAATAAACCTAAACCTTGTGTTGAGAAGAAGCCCATTGTCCTTAGTGAGGATTCAGACTTTGACATAGAACATTTTCTAGCCAATGAGTACCCTTCCTCACAGGGTCTATGCTTCGAGCCACCTTATGATTTCGTTTCGAATCTTCCCCCATGCCTAAGAAACAATCCTAGTTACCCGGGGATTAAACTCCCTAACGAAACCCTGAGCAATGTGACCAAACCCTCACCTGTGTTTTCGAAGTCCACACAGTCTTCCTATGACCAATGTAATTTGTGGTTGGAACGATACTACATCGACGTTCCCCTACTTCAATCAAAAATTCAATCGTTGGAAAGTCAAGTTGCAGTGTTGACCAGCCGAAGAGACAAACTCCAAGCAACTGATAGGAAGCAGAAGACAATTGGCTCCATCGTTTTCAAGAATGTTGAATCGGCCACAGCCATTATCAACTCCAAATTGTCGTGATCCATCCATATTGGTATGCATTTTGATATCGTTTTAGTTTTGTGAATGACCAGGATTAATATAGTGATTGGAATTTGGTCTTCGAATAGCTCTGTTTATATTTCGAAATGGCTCTGTCATAATGTGTTCATCCTGTACATTGCTTCGCTTTGCTAAAAATAAATGAAATTTCGATTTGATATACGATTTTCTCATTCCCCATTTAGCCACTCATAGATTTTTACCGGATTTGATTGGTTTTCGATTGGATTTGATTTGATCGTTTGTCTGATGGAGTTAACGAAATTAATGATTTTCTTTCAATTGGATTGGTTTGTATCCAATTTGAACAAGAAGTTTTTCATGCTAGGTTTAGAATGCGATCATGTTTGGATTTGATTTCATTTTGGTTAGTTTGTATGCTGTGATTATCGAATGATTTCATGAGTTTGGTTGTTACGATCTTTTAATATGTTGTTAAGGTCCTAACCCACACATAGGTAGATCGATGTATTCGGATGTAATAAAGGTCAATATTAATAAGACCTTTCAATAAAATAGAATAAGGCGGATGTAAGAAGACCTAATAGAAGCTTCCACTTCTAGAACGATCTTCCTCTAGATGCTTCTCTTAAGAGACATATTTAGTATAAATAAGGATCGAGGGTATGAAAACCCTAGCTTGGAGATTATTGTAACACAGCTCCGCTAGACTGGAGGTTGCCCCCTCGAAGAGGCCTGTGAACATTGCTATCTGAATCAAAGTGTTATTCTGTTGTTATTTCGTATATCATTTCTAAGTATTGTGAACATTATGATGGATATTTTATTGTTATTCTGTCATTTCTAGCATTTCATTTTTGTTCTGCATATTTTATATATCTGTTATCTTGCAAGTGGTATCAGAGCACTTTCCTTGGTAGAAATTGTGGGCATTTTTTTCTTCAGGGTAGAGACGTATTTCGGCGTCTTTAAGCCACAGAGATCTGTCATTACGCGCATAAACCCATGGTTGAGGGATTCATACATGCAGGAAATACAAGTGGTTCTTAAGCACACATCTATTGGCCACCCTTGTAACCCCTGTTGGTACCCCTTCGAGTGGTAGCGCAT
>JZKD02S1547214.1:100402-116301 GCA_000966675.3 Picea glauca
GAAGCTTCCGCTTCTAGAAGGATCTTCCTCTAGATGCTTCTCTTAAGAGACATATTTAGTATAAATAAGGGTCGAGGGTATGAAAACCCTAGCTTGGAGATTATTGTAACAGAGCTTTGCTTGACTGGAGGTTGCCCCCTCGAAGAGGCCTGTGAACATTGCTATCTGAATCAAAGTGTTATTCTATTGCTATTTCGTATATCATTTCTGTGTATTGTGAACATTATGCTGGATATTTTACTGTTATTCTGTCATTTCTAGCATTTCATTTCTGTTCTACATATTTTATATATCTGGTATCTTGCATATGCAGTGTCATATAATTTTCTAAAACAGGAATACGACTCTGTTCGATTTTGATTTGAAAGAATGACTCTATTTTTATAGAAACAATACTCTCATTTAAGTTTGTGAAAACGATATTCATGCCTGAATCATGGAATGGTTTGATCCACGACGACTATATTAAACCCCAACTATTGATTCGCTTGATTGGATTGCTATGTCTTCAAATAGTTTGATTGACTTTATGAATTGTATTCATATCAAAAATAGATTTGATTACAGTTATGTTCTAAAACAAGTTTGTTAGCTCAGTTCGACTTATGTTAATCTGTTAAATTTGTATGAGGAAAACCGGGTAATAGTTGTTTCTAAATGCACTCAAGAAAAGATTTCGTGAATGATTGTGTCTGCCCCATTTTGCAATAACAAGCGATCGGATATCTCTTACGAATTCTGTTATCAATTAATTGATCATGTTATGATTTCATTTGAATTGATTTTCGCGCCAATTTGAGTTGATCCACTCATGGCATGAATCATTTGCTATGTCAATACAGTTATAACGATTTGAAAATGATCTTGTTTGGATTCCATCGTATCTCCCGTTGATAAGGCAGCATAACGATTGCCCATGATTTCTTTGATTATATTGGTTTAAATTGGATATCAAACATTTTCATAATTGTTTGATTATGATTTTGTTAACACGACTTTGTGGTAACAAACAAAACAGAGTACACGTATCTCTGTAGTCATTTGATTGATCTTGATCCTGTTTGATTTCGAATGGTATAACAATCTCGATTTCAATGATTCATTTCCAAATAGCTATTGGATGTTAATTAAATTGAATTCTTTACAAGATTTTCAATCGATTTTAATGCTGATTCTGTGTCTTATTTAGACCAGCTACAGAATTGCAGGATTCTGTAGCTAGTCTATAGAATTAGATTTTTATCATTTTATTAATAAAGGATCTTTCTAACTTGTCCATTTTTTACCCTTTTCAGGTAAATTTGAATTGCATGGGACATGCTGGACAGTCTAGGAGAATATTTGTTTCTTTTAGTTTTATTTTAGGTTCCTAGTTTAGTTAAACTTGGGATATCTTCCCAGATTTTATGTAAACAATTTTATAACTTCCACAGGGATGTTTTACCCTGTGGAAGCTCTTTAAATACTTATTATTTTTTGTAATAAAGGGCATCCTCACTTGTGGAGAACCAGGATATGGATTTCTAATACAAACAGAGACAGGAGTTGATGTTTTGCTACAGCTTTCGCTTTCATAATATCAATCTTTTCAATTTACATTTGATTAGTGAATACTTTAACTATCATAGTCTTTTGCAGAATGATATGATCTAATTAATGTGATCCATGTCTGATTTCTTTCATTAATATAAAATACAACAATTACTTTGTTCAGTTAATGAATGATAGATTTCTCTTCTTCATCAATCGAACTATTATGTATAGATCTTTGCGTACAGGTTTATCTAATTGTGAAGATTTATAAATTATAAGATTGTTGTTATTTTTATGTTTTGTTTGTCCCGTGATCATACCTTAAGAGCACTACAGCTTATCATTTACGAGAAGCTCCTGGATAATTCAGTGCAGGTTTCCTCCCTCCGATAAGCTAAGACAGTTATCATACATAGGACAAATCTGGAGCGTTTCTCCAGGTCAGTTTGTGATTTATTTTCATTAATGTGTTAGTATAATATTAGTATTTTAGTTAGATATATTTGTAGTTTAGATGTGTAGTTAGAATTAGTATATTAGTTGTTTAGTTTAGTTAGATTTTGTTCATAAAATTATAAAATCAACAAAAATATCTTTCCCTGTCTTGGGGCAGAATATAAATGAGTTTTTCAGGTTTTATTTAAATCTGTAAATTGTAGATATTGTACATTTGGTGAATAAGATTTATTTGTGTAAGTAGTTAGATAGTTAATTAGTTAGAGTTAGTATAGTGTTAGTTAGGAGATTGTATATATAGAATATTTAGATTAGTTTAGTTTGTTTTAATAGTTAATTTTAGTTAGATTAGTTTAGTTTGTTTTAATAGTTAGTTTTAGTTAGTTTAGTATACTTTTCCTTTTTTGTTTTCTTAGGACCTTAGATCGGCTAACGGAGCCGCTAAACCCGTCAGGGTGGTTCATCCCAAACGGATTGGGTTATTAGACAACCTCGGACCGGTTCCACTCTCTCAGTTGACGGACGGTCAATTTCGCCCATCAACACAAGTCCACTTCCTTCCACCCCCATACGGATGGCCAAACCGAGGTTGTCAACCAGTTGATCGTGCAAATCCTACGCATGTACAATTCCAAGAACCCCCAAACTTGGGATGAGAGTCTTCCGTATGTTCAACATAGCTAAAACAGATCCATACATAGCTCAACCGGCTAGAGCTCATTTTAGGTGGGGTTAGGATTTCAACCATTGGGTCCCATGGATGTTGCACTACCCCTTGTGGCCACCTAGGAAGAATCGTCACATGTTCCAACTAGAGTTGACAAAGCCACCTGGTTCATTGAGTGGATATATCACATCCGCTAATAGGTTAAGGATATTTTATAGAAGTCTAATGCTAAGTACAAGCAGTGCCATGATCAACACTAGGTGTTACACCAGTTTCAGGTGGGAGATAAAGTTTGTTTGCAGTTGTTGAAATAATACCTTACATGGCCTCATTAGAAGATTCATACACTCTGTTATGGACCCTAAACCATCACCAAGGTTGTGGGTAACACTTCGTTTGAGCTCAACCTTTCCCCTTTCCTTGGCTTGCACCCAATGTTCAATGTGGACCTCCTTCGGCCTTACTTTCCACCATTATTGGACACCTCGGAGATAACAGAACAATTGACACCAAAAATCTCAACCCTGACTCTAGGAATCCACTGATCAAATCATGGAAACACAGGTCAAGGGAAATTTCAAACAGAGGATCCAACTTTATTAGGTTGTTAAAGAAGGGAAGCTCCTGCACCAAGGCAAGTGGCTCACCCGGAGCCAAATTCAACAGAAATTTCCTCATCTGATGGGGGATATCATCACAATGGAGACCATTTCTTCCTAAGGGGGGAGTATTGATCCAAGAGGATCTCAGTGGCCACCCACCTTTTCCAAATGGCTCAAAATATTTTTTTGACAACTTACTATTTTTTGGATTTTTTCAGTTCCTCAACTTCTAGGGCCATTTTGAGGGCATAAACGATGAGTTTTCACGATCAGGAACCTCAATCATAGCCAAAGGATCTGATTGATCCCCCTAAATTAATTTCCTCATCAATACCTTTCCAGCGAGCTATCATGTGCCCTAAACAAAGATCGTATGTAAAAGTTACGACCCTGGGAAGTTGATGTATTAACTTACCCCAATGGGGCCCACATGACTTTTGGCGCTTCATCTCCTGGGGTTAGGTTTTTGGATTTACATGGTTTTGGAATTTCATTTTTATTGTAAAAATGCCTTCAGAGCCTCATTTTACTCATCTTCTTGCGAATGAGCATAGTCGTCACATCTCTTCTCAGAGATAAGCTGCCACCACTCTAACAAGCTTATTTTCAGTCTGCAATTTACAATTTTTAGCATATTTCTTATTTAATAGAAATCAATTCTTAATGTATCTATGTTATTTTTCACTATGTATCTATGTTAATATTATATATCCGTGGTTTCATTTTTTTTTTCTAATAAATCCAAACCAAAATTGAATTTCACTTTGAATTATAAAACTTTTTATCGGGGAAACTTTTTATTAGGGTCTATGATCCATATGTTGGAATGCGATTTTCATTAGACCAAAAATTGTAGGCATTAGTCTTCTCCACAATCACATGATTTAGGATACACAAGAGGGGGTTAACCCATGATGCTAAACTTATGGGAAGTGTTGAACCTAATGTTCAACAATCTCCCCCCCAGCATGTGTCGGGCAAGTTTCGAACTTGAGACCTGTGGGGTTGATACCTTTTTTTGGACTACAATTTTTGTTAGACAAAAACCTGCAGGACTTATTCTCCACCACAAGCATCGAAGTTAGGATCCACAAAAGGGGGTTAACCCATGTCACAAAACTTGTGGGAAGCGTTGAACCCAATGTCCAATACCATACACACAATAATACCTATTGGTACTCTTACTTATACTGAGGGGGGGTGTATCAGTATGTGACTACCTTTTCTTTTCTTACTATACTACAATTATCATTTCATTACTTTACAAAGAATAAGTAATTGATAATAAATATATCCAGACATATAGTGCACAATACACAAAGATTCAACGTGGAAACCCAAATGGGAGAAAATCACGAGAATTTTATTTTGAAATATATTCACAAGAAACAATCTTCTATAGAAACCAATATGTTACAATGTTTATAGGAACCCACCTGAAAGAGACACCAATCCCTTCACCTGAGCACCAACTCAACAACACCTATAGGCACCAACCTGGTGGAGATACCTTGCAGGCACCAACCTACTAGGGATATCAACCTTCAAATTTTATTTATGGATTAAATTCTTCTTAAACTATCATCTATACAAAAAAATTCATTTCAAGGATCCATCTAGATAAATGTATTATTTCAACAACTACTTTGTCATTGTTTTAATTTTCATTAAATTCTCCACCTGTTAACAGTTAGCAAGAATTCTGATATTTTGTGTTTGACCTTGCACCTCCCTAGCACCCTTAGACAATTACAACTCTCTCTCTTTCATTCTCTAGCACTTGAGAACCTGAGAGCCTCAAATTTTCTCCTCCTCTCTCACATGCTAAAAAGGATTAGGGAATCGTTATTTATATGCCTCACCATAGGGTAATTTTATAGGTTTGCCCTGAGTCAAACGCCAAGCTAATTTAATGGATGATCAACTTCATACATGAGCCCATAGGCCTAAGGATTTGTCCTTATACCAACCATCATTCTTACTGGGTGAGCTCAAAATCCCTTGAATCTTCCTTAAACTAGGCTACAAGAAACAATTCTTTGTAGTTGTTCCCAATTTCCTCTCATTTTGCACATGATCTATTCATTGGTCATCAAATTAACTAGGTCACCAAGACACTAGAAATTTGGTGGATGACTTCGTGACCACACTCCTTGAATAATTGGACATTGAGCCATCAGTTACACTCTACTCAAACAGACCGTATGGATTAACAACTTCACTGGGTCTTGATGTAGGCCAAAACCAATTTAACATGCAACAAAGCAAATGGTTTACTTAACACCAGCCACCATCAAGCTCATATAACCAAGGGATTAATCCATTTCTTAACCAATATTGAAATTTCCCCTTCATAACTATAGCTAACCAACCAATCAAAACCACCACTTAACAAATCATCGGGGCTTAAAAACTACACACCCGTGCCCATACTTAGTTTCTGGTCTAGTTGAAAGTATGTCAACCAAACCCTTGGGACCACCAAATGATTGACCCACCAAGCCTCTGTGTCTTTAACACTGCATTGGTACTTCGAGCTGGTTAACCCAATATTGGATATCCCCGATATCCAATATACTAACTGGATCACCCCCCCCGGGGTGGGTGTTTAATGTTTCACTAATGCACCAATATGGTATACTGAGCCACCGAGCACTAGGATATGGGTCTCAGGCCCCTAGGAATTTAAAACTGCATAGATACTCTGATCTGGTTAACTGATATCCAATATACCAATATGCTTGAAGTTATGATCCTTCACTCTTAGCCATTTATCTCTTATGATTAACAGTTAGGATTTAACCAACTCCAGGTCCATGGTTCTTCACCGGAGTCACTGTTTAACCATAGCACTAGGTCATTGGGCCACTGATCCACTTGGAAACTCATCTACACTATGTCCCGAGCACCGGGACACTGGACCACTAGGTCACCGATCCACCAATCCACCCAAAAAATTTATCCACCAATCTTTCAAAAATTCACTACAGTTCGATTACGCTGCCCATCGAGACACTAGACTACTAGGGCACAGAGCCACCGCTCCACCAAGAAACTTTATCCTTAAGCCAAAACTCTCATTCATTTGTCAATGTTTTGATATTTGGTGAACTGAGCCTTGCGACTAAAAGTTAATACTTTGTGTAGAGTTTTGTAACTCATATGTTGACATTCAAACTATGTAACATTGCCTTTCAATTATTAAACCATTGAAAATGATTTTCCCTATGAATGTGGGATAAATCAACCTTGCAATAATATTTTCTCTTGGTACAAGGCATGTTCTTTGACAATTGAACTTTCTCAATTTCACCATATTTCTTGAGTTCCTCTTTAACTCGTGCTTCACTCCAAGATGCAGGAAACCCATCAAGAAATGCATTATTTATCTGTGGCATGGATTCCTCATCATGACTAAATACAACAGCACTCTTTTGTAGATGCTTGCATACATTCATGGAAAATTGATGAGTAGTAAACTCCAAAAAATCATTCCCTTACAAAATCATTTGTCCATGTCTTGCAAATATCTCTCAAGTAAATAAAACCCCCTATTTTTCTGGGATACTAGATTCTTAGACATCTGGGATACTGAATTCTTAAACTTTTGTAGTCTCCCCTTGTATTTGACATCAATGAAAAGAATATTTCCAACAATCTCCCCCTTTTTCATTGATGGAAACCTTTATTCAACTCTGATACTCCCCCATACAACTACATTTGTATCCAAAATCCAATGGCTAATTTGTCTAAAATTCAACAGTTACGCATCTAAAATTCGATGAAATTCATTTTGTTTAAGCTTCGGTGGGATGTGGTTGGTTAGTCGACACACAATAGAAGTCATCGGATCAATGGCTAGGTCGTCAATCATCCTGCCCCTATAGATGTCGGATATCCAACTTCCACAGTTGTCGGATTAGTGGTTGGGTCGTCGATCATCCTGCCCCATAGGGGTTGGATATCCGATGCCATAGGGGCATCATACCTATGGTGTGGTCGTAGGACACAAACTTCATGGAGTTGGATCATCATTTCCCTGGGGTCATCGGATGAAAACTTCATGGGTCGGATATCCAACGACACTGTATTGTTTTCTAAAAAAAATTAAAAACAAATTTGGACTCCCCATAGATTTCTATTAGGTATCCTATCATCATTTGCACCATTCACTCTGTAATTACCTCGGTATGTAACTACATGAGTAAGATTTGGACGACCAGTGTATTCCATATTGCCATAAAATGTATCAGTATTCTTTAATGCAAGGAAATATGTGCCACATACATCAACTTCAAGTATAACCACTGTAGACTGATAAAAGCAGACATAGATAGACACATCAAATCATGCATGCAAAACTTATATCCCCATTTCCTTAGAGATTTTAATTGGAATTTGATCAAGGCTCTCCATATTGTCACCTCTTTTCATTTCAAATATGGGATGCCAAGATTGGCTATGTGTTTTGTTGTCGAGCCCCTCTCTCTCTATATATATATTCATTCTACTTGAATATTAGATGTTGATGAATGTGTAGTAGGAACTTACTAAGAATTTAAGCACGGTCATGATGGAGGATAAGGACAAATTTAAATGCGAGTTTGAGAATCATTAAGAGTAATTTTTCTAAAGGTTGTTTCACAGTAAAAATAATAACATCTTTCTGATATTGGTTTCACAATAGGATTACTATGACTAGCATTTAGTTTTTTCCTCTATAATGTCAAAAAGTGGACAAACATTTACTACTCTTAACATCTACTCTCTACCCATGAGAATAGAAATGCAAAGAACAATGTTTACCTTTTATTTTCTAGTTATTACCTCCTTTTTTAATCTTCTTATTGTAAATATCTAAATCTTTAAAATGTATTGGGAATCTAAATTTCTTTCTCAAGTTTCTCCACTTTCCAAGCTATTTAAGAATGGGCCAATGCATATACCAGTGGGGCATGGTAGGGACTTCCCTATTCGTAGGGAATGCATTCATGGACTAATGGTATCCAACTAAATAATAAATTACAATATTAGAAATGAACATAAAGCTTAAAAAAAAATATTATACACATAAAAAAGTGATCTACATCACATAAAAATTAGTGTTGTACATGATAATCTAGTTTATAATATATAAAAAACAACATGAAAACCAAAATATAGAAATCTCTTATTAGGGAAATAAACGTTATCAAAGAAATTTGATTTGTTTTACCTTGAGAAACTCCTTTGCTTCCTCCCTTCAAATCTCCTTTATTTTCTCTCTTTGACTTTCCCTTTCTAAGTTTTCCCTTATGTGAAGTTTTGGCTAGTGACACCTTAACTTTCACCTATATGACAACCAAAATATTACACAAGTTCGAACTGAAATTGCAAAAATCTCCATACGTTGCTTTGTAATTTTTCTTAGAGAAAGGGCAATAATAATAGCAAACCTTTGAATCTTCATCAATCAGTTCATCATCCCTGTTGAATGCCTCGATACATGCAACAATAACTTCAACACATGATATATACATATAGAATCAATATAAGATTCAACATTTACAAACAACACATGCAACTTCATTCTCATGCTCTGAATCAAGTTATAATTCGAAGAGATACCAAGGAAGCAAGCTTGAAGGGAGAAATCCAACACCCACCATCAACCTCATGTTCCACTTCCATCAGACTAATATATCATTTTTATCCTTATATAAATTCATACAAGAAGCTACAAAAGTATACACATGTAGGCATGCAAAGCCTCGATTACCTATAGGAAGCTCTAGGAGACATATTCATCCTAAAGGTCACATATTGTCCAAATCAATAAAAAGGGTTTACTACAGGAGATAACACAACTCAATATTCCAACTCCACATGGTTATGCTCACCAAGAATATGGATTCAATAGACAAAATATGGTTATTGGACGGAGACATTGTATGAACAAAGGCTTCATGAGATTTAAAATATAAATGGAGAATGAAACCAAGATAAAAACTGCAATGACCACAATATGTCTTCAAGTTTCAAAATTCAAAACACTCATGTTTTTGTCCTACAAATAAAATATTAAAAAAAGGAGTTGAAATTTGACAATGAAGAAAATAATCCAATAGAAGGTAAACAAGAAGTTCAAGGAAATATTTTATATATATTTCCACGAAGCTTCATTCATCACTATAGGAATTCATAAAATATTCAAGGAGTAATTGGTTAATAAACACATGGTGTTATGGAAAGTAGTATTGGAAACATAAGAATACTTGAAAGATACACCATGCAAAGTAATTTTGGAATTTTTATAACTAAAATGAAGATTGGCTACGTTTACTACTACACCTCTTCTTATGTTCTAAATACTTATAGATACATATTCAATAGAGGGATTAATACACCAAGGTCTTATTGATTGATCTCCCAACCACCCTACAACAACAACCTCATATACATAAAGGATGCCAACAAGTTATTACTTCTTGTAAGTATCTCTTCCATTCTTTTTCCAAGAATGCAATATGATTTTTGTTACTTCTTCCATAGATTTGGAGTTTGGTTACTTTTCTCATACAAAGTTTTAAATTCTTTCATTCTATGCTTACCTTTTAATCTTTAGGAGATGCTTTGACACTCCTTTTGTATGTCTCTACTGGATTGTACTTTTGAGCTCAATTGACCTATTTTTGGTCATTCATGGGAATTAATAAAATAATATTATCTTATATTATCTAATAAATCTATATTATTTGTATTATTTAGTGTCAATGGTGTTGAGATTTGTTCCCATCACTCTCCCTACCATGGCTAGCTTGACCAAAAATTACACTTTTGAATTCACACGTTTGGTAGATTCCCTATCCTCCCCAACCCATACAAATTTTACTATGGAGATGTGGTAATTGGTTATGTATATGGGGTTGCTAAAGTGTGTATCACCAAGAGTATAAGTTAAGGCCATTGTTGTAAATTCTTCTACATCATCTTCTAGTTTGAAGGGAAAGAAATTTAAATTGTCCATGTAGCAACTTCTATGGCATCATGAAATCCTTGGGGAGTTGGATTATAATATAAGTACTCTTAACATGTTAAGAACATTAGTTATAGTGGCCAGGGAATTGCAGATGATATAAATTAAGGGGATAATGGATCATAATTTTTTTTTAATTTTCCAATACCTTTGAGAATAGTGTACACTTAGTTGATTCTTCTTAATTGATTTTGAAGTACAAGTTTTAAGGGGTTGACAATGAAAATGCTAGATTGAAGAAACAAGTAAAGGTGATTATGAGATTTATAGGTTTAAAAATTTGGTGTAGCCAAATGAATATGAAACTACCTTTGCATCATTTACATTCTCGAAACCATCGGATTTTAAATCTTTATGAATTGGTAGAACAAGAACCTCTGAACTATTGACAAACCTTGCCCATTTTTTTCATAAACTCAAGATATGGATACAAAAGAAACCCAATCAAAACAACATTGATTCTAACAAACATAACTTTACAAAAGGATACTATCACCACAAAAAGCAATGACACTAAAAGAGGTGGGAAAAGGAAAATAACTCTAAGAGTTCCAAATAAAACTTTGGAAATTCCTTGAAACAATCACTTGAACCATATTGTTCTCCAGTGAATAATGATAAAATATACATATGGAAATATAGATCCATGAATTGAGGGGTATCGAATCACGTAAAAACAATAGAGGTTTCTTCATTGATTGATTTTCCATTAATCATGCTATCAAAGTGTGGATCTTCATAGTTGGGATGGAAATGGGGATGCCTCCTTGCAATTTGGACCTTAACCCAATTTATGTTTCTTCACTATGTTAAGGATATTTCATGTTATATATATTCAAAAATTAATTTCATGAATCTCCATAGGACATTCTTACTTTATGGTCACTTATGTTCTTTAGTATATGTCAAATATTCATGTCTTTATACAAGGCACTCCCACATATCAAAAGTATGAATGGTGATGAAGATAAATAAAATTATATAGCTAAGTTGCATGAAACAGATAGACAAGTATGAATTTCAAAAATGCCTCTTTCAATTTGTTTTTTCTCCTTTCTCTCTTTCTTTTGGTTTTGTGAAAATGATAGTGTTTGTGTGTAGTTAGAAATATCAAAATTTGACAAATCAAGTATTATAATGTTCATATACAAGGGAATAATCCTTCATTGCATATCACAAAAGACAATACTCATCACTCATTGATCAACTATAATTTAACTTGCGTTAATTTATTAGAATTTGTGTGATAAAGAGGAAAATGATTACATTGAGTACAATACGAAAATTTTCCTTTATAAAGTATGTAATACAATGAATCTCTAGGTGTAAATGTCACTAAGTTTCAATATCATCAAGTTATAAGCTCCAATGAATACATAACCATTGAGTCTTAGGGTTTTACCAATGACTATTGAGGATGGTGGTTATTATTGTCCTCCATATGGAGATCCAAGGAAGAGGGGGGAATTCGTTGGGAATTGGAAAGGTGTTAATGTCCTTGTTATGAGAACTTAATGCATGGGAGGACAAGGTGTTGGTAGCCAATTCAATTTTTTTTCAATTTCCCTAAAAGACGCCTACACCTATTGTCTCCTAAATGACAAGCCATCGTCGCATTTTGCAACTAGACATTTTATTTATTGCAATAATTGCAATTTGGTTTCGATTCAATTTTCACAACTGAAAGTGTGAAAACCCCTCCATCGTTATTTGGACTGTTATTATCTTCTGAAAGGCACTTACCTTTGGTTTGCTATTAAGTGGCTGGAGTGGTTTTCTTTCAAACTATATCCATTTATATGCTCTTACTTTGATTGTGCATTTTGATTAATGAGACTTTGAGCATATTAAGTTATGGGTTATATTTGATTTCATAAGGGTCATGTTTGATCTAGTTTTATGTGATGCGACCCTTATTTTCATAAACCTTTGACTTGTTGATTTTACAAAATCATTTGTCATAATGTTTTATAAAACTTTGATTACATATTATGCTATGAGCACATGATCAATATATGAGTTTCGATTTCATGTTGAATGGAAAAGGTTTGGAGTTATGGAATCACGATTGGGTAAACTTTTGGTTTGATTTAATGGTCTGAACTTATGCGATAGCACGATTGGATAAACATTTAACTTTGGGTTTTGATTTTATGATTTGGATCATTACTTGGCATATGTTTGTTTTATGGGTTTGGGTGTATTGTTTGTAAGTTATGTAATGACGCATTGATATAATATATGGTATGGCAAGTTAATACAATGATCCACCGCCCAAATTGTCCGGTTGGCTGAATCATATGGTTTTAACGATACTATGGTGGATGGAACAACACTGTACTGTGCCATTATTATCCTGCATGGCAGTGGTAATCCCACCACCTTTGCACGCATACAATTAATCCATTCCCCTTTGAGCGTTGTAGCTGTTAGCCGTAATGATTTTCGACTCTGTGTATTGTATTTTTCGATTCAAACCCTACTATGCACACAAACCATGGCTCCAGTCATAAGGGCCGAGCCCAACGGTTGCCAAGCACTGCTCATGTTCGATGGCGCTCATAGCGACCTGGAGAAATTTGGATGGCTCCCGTTCATAAGAAAGTTCGATGGTTATAACTCTAGCGTGGCTCGGCAATTTGCGTTAACCTTTGATGGCTTCCGAGCCAAGGTTGGGGATGTGCAACTGAAAATTAATGAACAATTTCTTAGCTCGACAACCAGTCTGCATGCTATGGGACAGAAGTGGTCGAAAAATTGTAAGGTGGAAGATGTCCCGTGGACATTGCTCTTCCAATCTCGAATGGTGGACTCCTACGACAAAGGATTGCCTGCAAATATGTTAAAACAACGATGGCATGACCTGCTAATGATAATCAAGAAATTCATTACTTGCGAGGGAAGGTACGGGTTCATTTTCTTGTATCACCTTCGTCTATTGATGGTTTTTATAGGCTACGAGCTCAATATGCCTCACTACCTTCATAGAAGTCTGTTTAATATGGCTAAAAGGTACAAACGTAACCAGGCCGATACCAGCCTCTTCCATTTGGGGTTGATTAAAATGATTATGGTTTATGAGTTGGGGTTACGTCGTGACTGTTGGAGTGATTTTCTCAGTTGGAATAGCTTTGAAGACTCAAGCCCACCACAGGTTGATAAACCTGTGGTGAGCGACAGCAAGCCTATTCCCCCTGTGCCTTACAATGTTTTTCTACCCAAACCTCTACTCGACTCACCTATGAACTTGCCCATGTTTGTAACCAAACAGGACGAAATTTCTAAACCCGCAACCAAAAAGCCTAAAGCTAAATCTAATGCAAATTCTAAAGGTAAGAAAAACGCCCGGTTAATCTCTCGCATGGCAAGAAATAAACCGAAACCCTCCGTTAACCCTGAGCCTATCATGGTCAGCGAAGATTCTGACTCGGAGATTGAACGTTTCCTTGCAGATGAGTATCCCTACTAAAAAGGTCTGTGTGACAAACCTCCTTACGATTTTGTCAAAAACCTACCACCTTGTTTGCGGGATGATCCCAATTTTCCAGGCATTGAAATGCCTCGTGGAACCCTCAGTGACTCATCGAAATCCCCTCCTGCTCAACCAGTTGTTCCACCATGCGATCAGTGTGGCTTATGGTTGGAAATATACTACCTAGATGTGCCTATGTTGCAATCCAGAATTCATGCTCTGGAGGATCAAGTGGCAAAACTCACCAGTCATAATGCAAAGCTGCAACCCACTAATGAGAAACAACGAACAACTGGTTCAATTCTGTTTAAGAATGTTGAGTCAGCTACAACAATCATCAATTCAAAATTGGCATAGCCAGAGCAACCTCGCTGGTATGACCTTCACCCATTTATATGACATATTCATAAACTCTGTGTACATCTTTGACCTGCTCTGTCACATAAGCATGCATTGTTGTATATAATTTCGTTTTGGTAAATTGAATTTGGTTATCGTTAAGGTTTTAATTGGATTTGGTTTTGATTCTATTAATCATAATGTGGATTTGATTGTTTTAAATCGGTTGCGATTGAATGTTCTGTCGCATCTATTATAGACACAAGCTATTTTGCATTTCAAATTTTGAAACATGATCTATGTTGCGATCTGAATTGGTTATGATTCACATGATGGGTAAATGATGGTTATCTGTTACAATTTTTATTTAAGTATGAATTTGATCAGCCTGAATACGGTTTGGATTATGTCTAAAAAAAGGTTTTGTTTTATCTTTACCCGAATCGTAAAATCGTAACAGTCATACAAGTCCCAACCAGTCAATTCATTGTGGTCGGTCGGCTCTGTTCTCTTTTGAATTGGAATAACAATGGATATTCAGTTATGAATAGATTTGTAAAACAGAAATAATCATGCCCAGGATGACTCAAACCCGATTTTACTTGATTGCTACCCAGCTTATGGTTATGAATGTCGTTAGATCTTGACTATGCAACACCCAGCAATCGAAATTTATGTCGATTTTTGGTCAATACTGTTATGCATGCTTCGTTTTGATCAGATCGTAACAGTCTTCCATATTGGAATTTGATCACAACAGAATGAATCTTATGCCTAATCTCTACAGCCAGCCTATCTTTACTATTGATTGAAACGACATGAATTTATGTATATTGTTACAGCTGTAACAAATCTATTTTGTGTTCAATGGTATCGATTATAATTATGTTGTGGAAAATCATATCTTATATGATTACGATTCTGTTTGATTATGGTTTTATCAATTACAATTACATCATATCTCATATGACTTGATTCACTGCTTAATTTCGTTTGATACGAAATAGGCCTATCAAGGTTTGACCATGTTTTATGGTAACTGAAAACAGAGCATTCTTTACTCTGTTTCGATTGTATTCATTTTTTTTATTGTTTGATTTGAATGATAACTTCAATTGAATCATTGGTAATTCGTTTTTTAATGATTATTAAAAGATGATTGGATTTGATTTTATTTGATTGATATCTGGTCCTGTTTGCTATTCTTGACTAGCTACAAAATCAGAAGATTCTGTAGCTAGGTTTATAGAATCAATTTTTTTATTGTTTTCTTAATGAAATATCTTTCTAATTGGATATTTGTGTTCTATTGCAGGTAAATTCGAATTGGCAGTAGATATGATGAGCAGTTAGGGGATGTTTCAGAGATTTCACTTGCATTTTATTTTCTTAGTTTAGGAGATTTTGGGATATTTCCCAGATTATGTAAAACTGTTTGATAATTATCCACATGGATGTTTTACCCTGTGGAGAAACCTATATATACTTATAATTTTTGTAATAATGTTCATCCTCATTCATGGGAGAACAAGGATATGGAGTTATAATACAGACTGAAGCAGAATTTGATGTTTTGTCATAGCTTTAGCTTCTCAATATATCAATATTTTGTTTTATGTTGTGTATATCATTTTGTTTATGGTTTACGACTACTTTAGCTATCTAAATCATGTACAAATGATATAATTTTTGTCACTGTTATCCATATCTTGTTTCTTCCAAATAGATAAAAGACATAACAATTGTTAATTTAGTTTGTGAATGATAGTTTTATCTTCTTCATAAATTGAATTGTTATATATAAGTTTTTTGCAT
>JZKD02S1547214.1:116564-132721 GCA_000966675.3 Picea glauca
TTTTATCCTATAGAATTTGGGCGAATCATTTTTAAAATAGCGAATCTCATTTTTGGAAAAACCATGGAAAATTAGCCCATGAGCGAAATTTAGCCCCTAAAATCATCCATGGCCTCTACTTCAAATGAAGAAGAACCTTCACCCAAATCAAAATTGGGAAAAGTAGTCTCCAATTCAATATTATTATGATTCACAACCCAATCCTTCGAATGCCCTAAAATATCATCTTAGGTACATTTGTCATTTACTTTTTATGATTTGAATTTTTGCAAAATTTAGACATTAAAATTAAATTTTTAGCAGAAATTACGGGAAGTTGCAACTTCCCGTAATAACTCTGAGGTTCATATACTTCTAGGGAATATGGGAGGATTTTGATACAAGTGGAGTGATCCTTGATGTCCATAGATGTATAAATATCTATTTGTTTCTAGAAACAGGCTTTACACGTGCCTGGTCAACACTAGTCAAACATGGACACTTTTGCAGGAAATGCCCTGTTTTTAGCCATAAATCTAGACAATTTTGGAAATTCGTGGGATTTTGTCATATTTTATGGATCTTGGAATGTTGTATTCTTGGAATTCTTGGATTTGAATCTTTGATGAAGAAAAATTGCACATTGATTTAGATAAGAATCCTACAGGACTGTATCAAGGATGCCATATCTTCCCACAGGGTATTGATGCCCTTGTTGTGAACGCTTAATACATGGGAGGATGAGGGAAATATATTTCTCTAAAAAAATTATCATCGAGTTGTACATCATCATACACAAGTTCTCGTATTTGCACGAGAGGCATTAGAATCTCCTTTTGGGGTCAAACATGAAGAAGCCTTTACTTCAAATGAAGAAGAACCTTAACCCAAATCAAAATTGGGAAAAGTAGTGTCCAAGTCAAGATTATTATGATTCAAAACCCAATCCTTCGAAGGCCCTAAATGATCATCTCAGGTACATTTGTCATTTAGTTTTTATGATTTGAACTTTTTCAAAATTTAGACATTGAAATTAATTTTTTAGCAGAAATTACGAGAAGTTGCAGTTTCCCATAATAGCTCTGAGGTTCATATACTTTCAAGACACCTGGGCGGATTCTAAGACATGTGGAGTGATCTTTGATGTCCATAGATGGATAAATATCTATTTTTTTCTAGAAATGGACTTCAAACTTGGCTTGTCAACGCTGGTCAAACCTAGACACTTTTGTAGGAAATGCCTTGTTTTTAGCCAAAAATATGGACAGTTTTAGAAATTTGTGGGTTTTCTTCATATTTTATGGATCTTGGAATGTTGTATGCTTTTAATGCTTGTATTTCAATCTTTTATGAACACAAATTGCACATTTATTTATATAAGCATCCTACAAGCCTGTATGTAGGATGCCATATTTTCCCACAAGGTACTTATGTTTAGTTAGACTAAGTAAGGGTAGGGTAGGTTAGGTTGAGCTGGTAGGGTAATAAAAGATAGGGTATGTAAGATGATCGGGATAGGTTGTGTCAAGTTAGGGTTGGAAGGTGAGAGCCAGGTAAGGTAGGGGTTGGTAGGGCAAAGTAAGAATTAGGTTTGTTAGGGTAAAGATGGATACAGTCATGAATGAATGAAATAAACTACGTATAATAAATGAAGTAAAGCACTACAATGCACATGAAAGGCAAATAACTAAAACAACATATAAAAAAACATATTCATGAGTATTAATTATGTACCTTTTTGTACAATTGATGCAGCCTCTCCACATAGGCTAGTGATCAATTGCAATTTCTAGTGTGAAGTCCTATAGAAATAAATGAATCATGAAATGCTAAATTTATGATAAAGAATTTAATAAATAGACATGCATTTCAAAATTTACACGAATATAATATATAAGAATAAAGAGCATTACCTTATTGATCTTCTCTTTGTTTCGATAATAGTTTAATATTCTCTACTAAACAGGGCCAACCACATGAAGGTGGAAGCTCATATGCACCCCCCCCTCACATCCCTTTTAATTCCCCATACCCAATGCATGTACTTGAAAATAAATGAATTTATGTGAAAATATATGTTTTTTGTCATAAAGAAACATTCAACATTCATTCATTAATTACTTATAACATTCATTCATTCATAGGCAAAAAATATTTCATGACATTATTTTATGTTATCAAAAATAATATGTCATAATGTTATTACAATCACTTCTTTTTTGGATATTTTCTTTTCACAAATACAGAAATCAACTGATAATATTCTACAACATCTTTATCAGTTCTTTTGATTGCCTCTGCAACTTGTCTTATTGTTTTATGGGTCATGTACTCATAATGTTGATGTTGTTGTAAGGTGTCAGGATCTACTGCAATAATGAAGAAGTGTTAAATTGATATGTTTTGTTTATATCATTACAAGTAGTTCATTTACAAAAAAAACATTAGAGTGGTTCTCTTTACCTGGCAGTGCCACATCATGTACTTCATCTCCTTGTCTAGTCACCTCATCTTGTACATGATGACCCTCTACATGATATGTTGAAACATCAAAGATTAAAATTAATACACTATTTCCAATTAAATATTTTCAACTGTAATTCATACTATGTTTTTTGTATCACATGAATACATCCATTACCAAGATGCACAACATGACCTTCATTGGTCGATCATTCTCCATCCTTGACATTATGTGTATTGTGGCTTTCCTGCTTAAAACAAAGAGGCTCAATATTTTATGGCCAAAATTAATAATGAATAGACTACACAAGTAATCAATCTTGAATAAACTTTGTTGATTTTATTTACCTACGCACAGGGTGGATCATTGGAAGACTATGTTGACCCAACGCCCAATATTTTTTGGTAGTCAACAATAGTTGCAAAGTTGTGCTGGAAGACAAGCCTCAAGTCTTTCTTCGTTGGCACTTCATTGAACCGATCAACCTACAATTTTTCATAAGATCATTAATTTATCTTTTATGGTGAAATAAAAACAAATTTATATGCAATTTATTATTTGGATACAATATTTGAGTTATTGATACTTACAATTCGTGCCACCAGATGCGAATAACCACCAGGCCAAAGCTTGTGTTGGCCATGCTTTTCTAGTCTAATCTTTGTTTCCTTTGATGTGTCTGGCAGCCTATGAAAAGTTTGAAATATGTTAGATGTTGCAAATTTCATGTAAAAATAAAGATTATTAATCAGATAATTACATTTTTCAAAGTATTTCATACCTTCCTGTGCCCGGTGGTAGCTTTCCTTGTTTCCTTAAATCCCTCTCCCTTCCATCATCTAGTAGGGATTTCCACTCCCTTGCTAGAAAAATTGGAGGGTGCTCATACCTAGGGTTTGTTTCTAGATGAGCCCTATATTGGTCCTTCACAATATTCATATGTTGGATGGCTTTTTTGAGGACCTTTGCTAGTGGGGAAAATCCCCCTATACTAGGTCTATGTATAGGCAGAGCACCGACTTCCCTTAAAAGACCGTTCCACCCTTAAGCTACCCCAAAACTATATAAAATGAATGAAAAGAGAGAGGAAAGAAGGTCAATAGGTGCACCTTTATTCCTAGTGGTTGGTGTAGACATCTTTCACCTTTGCATCTTCCTAGATTGCGGGTCTCCTCCCAAAGTTGACCTACAAAAATCTTAGGAAAAAAAATGCTACAACACATACGATCTCTACTTATCACTTTCAATGTTCATATATATACATAAATGCATAAATCAATAAAATCATATAGATATAATGTTTTGGGACAATAATGAAATCTCTTATTCAATATTAATATCACAAAGATTACAACCTTCGTTGGCAATCGCTCCGCGAACCAGGTCTAAGATCCTCTATCGTGGCTCCAAGTGCATCAATCCCATGCAAGCTTCTCACAACCAAATTATCACTTGGGAAATGAGAAAGGGTTTTATAAGGAGAAAGGGTTGGAGGGGAATGTTGAGGGCAAAACTCACAATAGGATGCAAAACTTGGGCTAAGAAGGGGAAGGGATTTTGGCAAAGTTTTCTTATTCTCTTCATTGTCCTTCAAATGAGACCCCAAAACCTCTTTTTATATGAGAAAAATATGGTTATTCGGTTTGGGGATAGGATACAATGGATAAAATGGTTGGGCAACCCTCAATAGCCTATAAACTCCACTAAATTCCTTGCAATTTTATATTTTTTTCAACTTTTGGAGGTAAACGCGGGTTAACTAGCATGCAACTTGTGTATGTACGCGAGCTAACTAGTATGCAACATGTGTGTGTACGCGAGCTATCATTTCAGAGTGAGCATACATTTTCCAAAAAACATTTTTTTAAGAAGAAGCCTCAATAGTATTTTGGCAAAATATGTAAGTGGAAAAGCCAATGTTATGTATGCATAGGTAAGGAATTTTTGGACTATAAAAGATGCCCCCTAATGTGTGAGGTCAAAAGAGAAACTGATGGTCAAAATACATTACAATATATTTACCAATGGGAAGGAGCAGAGTCGAGTGAGCCCAGGACGAGTGTTCAAGAGTGTGCCATCTGCAAAACAATGATAATCTCTCTGAGCCAGGCATACCCATGCTCAGGATGAACTAAGCATGGTTTCCAATCAAGTACACTGCAGATCCATGTCATATAAATGTCTATATATAAAGTGTAGCCGCAAACAATACAAAACGAATATACATCTCAAAATCATTTGAAGATATACAAGTACAATATAATATGCATCTTCAAGAAGAATTGACACATGCTACTGGAGATGAGGACTTCATAATAGCTTGAACAACAACTTCAAGATCTTCAAAACTCAGGTAGGAGTACAATAGGAGTGTAAGACTCACTACCCTAAGGTCTTCGACATGTTTTCAGGGAATGACTGGAGGATCTCAATCATCAGGTACATAAATTCATTGATTTTGAATCTGAACTTGACTGAACTCTCGGGGTGGCCGACTCATGAAATTCAAGAGATAAACTACACAATGGTCAACTCAAGTTGGGTAAAAATTCCCTTGGAAAAAAGAACGACCAAAATGATGAGACTCAAGCAGCTGAATGTTGACACAAGTATGTGATACAGGAGGCACCACAAACTATCCATATGTTTGGAAGAGTAACCAAATGGAGGAGGACACATCTCTATGTAACGAGAATAAATTCCTAAGGTCATACTAGATCCCAATGCTTGGCGAACAAAGAAAAGATTGTACTTTGTCCAAGGGCGACTATCTTGCTTTCGAAAAAAATAATGTATATCATGTCCCCTCTTTTTGGATATAATGTCCCCTCTTTTTGGAATATTTGATTTTTTTTTCTTTTTCAAATATTTAATGAGCTTGAAAAAGAATAAAATAATGCTACGTTACAAAGGAGGAACGAGTGTCGCGGACAAGAAAACTAGTTCCAAGTGCATGGAACATACTAATGCTCAGGGCAAGGAGACATGTCTAGGATAAGTACACTCGGGAAAATTCCTCCATGGGTCAAGGTGTCAGATCGCAAACGAAAAAAGTACTGCAGGGCTTGCATTTGAAGAGTGCTTTGAAGGTTTAGTTAAATAGAAACATGGAGCCTAGATTAGGCCAAATACACAAGGAAGAGAAATGTGATGCGATTAAGTATGACACAACAAGACTCCTTCCATGTTGATTTTTATGAGCCAAGAGAGGGTAAGATCGTTGGTTTTTCATGTTTAGAGAGTCTGAAAAATGCTAAAAGAAGACTCTAGGATGTTCCTTTTTCGTAACTAGTCCAGTCAGTTCTAAAAGGGATTAAACTTATACGGAAAGGACATCTCTTCAAAACCATTTTAATGAGTGTGACAGAGACAAGATCACTCGACTATCTTTTCAATTTTAAGGATTCTGAAAAGATCTTAACTATGGACTCACATCCTTTTTCTGAGTTTAATCTCCTTAGCATGAAAAAGTATAAAATATAACTTAGGAGAACTCTCCCGGTGAGACATGTCTCTCGAGGCATACCTTTTTCCTGGATAATCTATTGGTTGGAAAAAGGGTTAAACTTATGCCAAATAGATGTTCTTTTTGGACCAATTAATGAGTGTGAAAGGAACAAGGTCACTCGACGATCATTTCATGTTTAGGGAGACTGAAAAGAGATTAACTATGGAATCTGAGGGAGTTCCTTTTTCGTAAGTAATCTACAAGGCCCAAAAAAAGAGATAAACCAAAGCCAAGGAGAATGGTCATTTTTCGAAAATTTAGTCCCTCGGGCCCAAAAAAGGGTTAAACTTACACCCGAGAATACTCTCCTAGTGAACCGAAGCTCCTAGGGAATACCTTTATTCGTAAATTAATCATCCGGACTGAAAAAGGGGTAAATTACCGCCAAACACATGTTCCTTCAAATTTTGGTTTGGTGAGCATGAAGGGAAACAAGATCGCTCAACAATATTTTCAATTTTAGAGAGTTTGAAAAGGGCTTAAAGAAGACTCTAGGGGGGCTTCTTTTCTCAAGTAATCCAAATGAGGATGAATATAATAAATGAACTCTTGTTAGATGTTTCTTTCAAAGTTTAAGTGACATTTAAAGGCATCAAACCATGCTCTTTAGGGAGTCCCGTGGGAAAAGACAAGAATGATGACTAGAAAGAAGAATAAGGCTTCGATATGTAATCATGGCGGGACTAAAAAGTACTCCCATGCCTATGGATAAAACTGACAACATGAATGCAAAAAATTAAAAAATGATCTACCTAGGGAATCCATGTGGAGGAAGGCTCTACCACCTAATTACAACACTTCTAAAGAAGCTGAGAAGGTTCTATGTCGCACTTCGGTGGGATCAATCCTATGGAAAAGCAGAAAAGTCAACAATATGTAAAATGCGAGGGGGTGAAAACCTAACCTATATGAAAATGTTTGAAAAAAATGACTTTTACCATGGGATGATATAAGTGTAACCCATCTCAGGAAAAACACTAAACTAAAAGAACAAGTTCATCAGAACGATGCAAAGATATCTGAAAAGAGAGCTTAAGTAGCTACGAAGTCAAGAAAGGGGAAAAGGGGACCAAATTAGGGAAAAAATGGCCAAACAAGTCTATAAATAGAGGCGGACAACTCATTTTAACCATTGCAATTTGGAAAATAACCAAAAAGGTAAAAAACCCTCTTCCTCAAAACGTGAATTCAAGGAGCTATGCTAGACAAAAGATCCTCACACTTGGACCAAGTAAGTACAAACAACCTTTACTTTCAATTTTATTCATCCTTTCATGCTTAATTTAATGTTTGGAAGGCATGCACCCTTTTAAAAGTGTTGGTTATATGTGTACGTGGGTTGTCCATGCTCAGCCTGCGTATGTATGCAGGAAAAGTAACACTTAGCTTGTGTACATACACGATTGTCTTAACGACAGCCCACGTTCACCTCTTTTAATGTTCAAAAAGTAAAAACAAGGGATAATCCTTTCCAAATGTTGTGCAACAGGATGTATGTTCATTGGCGAGAAAGGGAACATGAGGAACTAGATGTCTTGGTAGAGGAGGATTCTAGGGCCATTGCTATGATGAAACAATGTGGTATGTGGAAGTGTTTCTAGTGTCCATTCATGAGGGCACAACCTAGATTGTTGAACCACTTGATAGAGTATTGAAATCCTGATACAGAGGCATTTATCCTAGAGGGTCAATCAATGACTCTGATGACAGAGGACATATACTTTTTGACTGACCTTTCCAGGATGGGGGAACTGGTCAATATGAGGACCTTTCCTCCAAGGCAATAAAACATAGAGAAATACATTGAAATGTAGTGTGAGGCTGGTATTGAGGAAGTAGGATCTCAAGTGTTGATACACAAGATAACTAGCCTCCATCTTTGGATTGTACTATTCATGATTTGGTGGATCACAAGATCCACAACACTTCATCAAGCCTCTTGTGCACAGATGCATTATGTAGTTCAATGCTTGGATGCCACTATTTTTTGCGGGAGCACTACCATGCTTACAAGAACTTTGGGTCCAAAACTATGTTGTGTGCTTTCTTCTTTGAGAGAGTGCCTAGTCTTAGCCTGAGGGAGACAGTACGAGGCCATATTTCCTCCTTTCTAACATTGTGCAGGTGGGAAACTTTGTTTCCTAGACAGGGTGGATGGAGAGTCTAGGAGGCCGTTGATGACAATTTTTTTTATTGGTGGTCACGTCAGATTCTCGTTATTGATTGCTATCCATATGAAGGAATCATTTTCCTGGGGGATCCTGATATGCCCATGCCCCCTGGTGAGGAGCACGGTGAGATAGGTCAACACATTTTTAAAGCTATTTAATTTTTAAATTTTAAATATTATCCTTTTTATGTTAATGTCAAATTACTAACTCAAATATCTATTATATACAGACATGGGACCAATGCGACCGACTGACTTCGCCAAGACTAGGGTTCTTCCTCGACCAGAGGACGGACCAGCAGGAGAAGGAGGACCAACATTGCAGGAGGACCTCCAGTCAGAGAGGCTGAGAGAGTACTGTGATGAGTAGAGAGGAAATTAACAAGTCTCACTATGGATGAGATCGAGTACCTTCCCCCAACTATGCAATGACATGTAGTAGGGGTGCCCAGGACTTGGGTCCATTTATTCCGGTATCTTGCGAATGTCATGGTTCACTATAGTAGGTCCAATAGGCCTACACCATAGTTAGAATTAGACCACACATGTGTCGAGGGAAGTTTTTGTACTCTATATTGAGGGCTTGAGCCCAATGATGTATATCAGCTCAGTTTGAGGCTTTATGGACCACTTTCTACTCATGACATTTTTTTTTGGGATATATTATATATACATATTTTTTTTCTTATGGATAAAAATTTTGTACAAATGTATTTACATGTGTTTGTGTGCCTTTTTATTTTTATGTGTGAGCAACATGCCAATCTAATACTTGATTAGCCAAAGTATCAGTTAGTTGATTAGATATCCTAGGAACATAAATATAAGTAATATAATAAAAAAAACATTCTAAGAGATGTACCCTAAGGAATCATCAGTGAAGGGTGGGATCGTAAACACAATATACCCCATTTAAATGAGACATGACCAGTTGAGCATCTAGATAAACCCGGAGGTAAGAAATACCATGTGGGAAATACCTCCAGAAGACATCAACAAGACAAAAGGTGTAAATGTCACCCAAGTTGCGGAAAAAATCCTACGAGTGTGTCAGCTAGCACCGTCCGTGAACCCAATATAGACTTCATATTCACTTGACATCTGCCATAGTGAAAAGAAAACATAATGACTACACATCCATAAAACAAAAAGACAAGATTGTATAAAAAACTATACATATGTATAAGAAATCAGGCTCAAGAGATCGACCTAAGTGTAATACTTCTTAAGGTAGAGCCCATTTCTGATCTCCACTAAAGCGTTACCGTCAAAATCAACCAATCGATAAGCACCCTTTTCTAAGACTTTTTTCACAATGAAAGGTATGAACCACATGGGTTTGAGCTTGCCTACCCCCAAGGGATATTTGTCTTGGTCATATACTAGGACAATATCACCTTCGAAGAAAATCCGAGGGTGGATGGACTGATCATACTGACACTTGACACATTGTTTGTGAGCCTCATTGGCCAAGGATTCATCTTGTTGTTGTTCATCAAGTTGATCAAGATATAAAATATGTTCCTCACGTGGCGTAGTGTTGGGCAGTAGTTCCACTGCCAACTTAAGAGAAGGGATTTGACATTCAATGGGAAAGACTACCTCCATCCCATAAATGAGATGGAAAGGAGAAAAAATGGTAGCATGCTTTATTGAAGTTCGAATAGCCCAAAGTGTTGAATATAACATCAAATGCCAATTTGACTTGATCGAATTAATCGTTCAATGAAGAATAGTCTTGAGAGACTTATTAATAGCTTCTACTTGACCATTAGCTTGTGGGTAGTAAGGTGAAAAATGTTCAAGTTTAAAACCTAGTTTTGATGTTAACTCGTACATCATTTTGTTCTGAAAGTGACTGCTGATAAAACATAAACAAGAACAACAACATGGCAGAAAGGGCTCACTAGCCAACACTCAATGTATTCACTCCAATGTTACATATTTATAGTATAATGGGTGATGCCACCTCATAGAGAGATTTGCTCTAGATCCTAAAATCATTCATGATGACTAGGCTAGGCAATCTTAACTAAATCATTAGTCATCACTTGAGGATATATTACTAATATCCTAAATGAATAATACAAATATAGGTGACAATTTAGACTTAGTGATTGGTAAAAGTAAGCCATAGGCTAACAATCCCCCCCTCAATCACAAGTCCGATCAATAATACCATCAATAAAGCATAAACTGGTATCAATTTCAAGTCTTCATACTAAAACTCCTGTGCTGAGCCTCGATGAAGAACTGCCTAAAAAACCGCCAATCTGGATGTTGAACATGTTCATTTGAAATGAACTGGAAGAGAGTTGAGATATGGAAGTGAACAACTGCAATATCTGAACATTCCCTAAACATGTCTAACAACTCAATCAAATGCAAACACTCAATGTATTCACTCCAATGTTACATATTTATAGTACAATGAGTGATGCCACCTCATAGAGAGATTTTCTCTAGATCCTAAAATCATGCATGATGATTAGGCTAGGCAATCTTAACTAAATCATTAGTCATCACTTGAGGATATATTACTAATATCCTAAATGAATAATAATAATATAGGTGACAATTTAGACTTGGTGATTGGTAAAGGTAAGTCATAGGCTAACAATCCCCCCCTCAATCACAAGTCCGATCAATAATACCAACAATAAAGCATAAACTGGAATCAATTTCAAGTCTTCATACTAAAACTATTATGCTGAGCCTCAATGAAGAACTACCTGAAAAACTGCCAATCTGGATGTTGAACATGTTCATTTGAAATGAACTGGAAGAGAGCTAAGATATGGAAGTGAACAGTTGCAATATCTGAACATTCCCTGATTTCTTGACAATTTGATCATTTTCCCAAGCATTTTAGCTAGAAGAATCCGATGCCTTCTACTAATTGGTGAACATGTAGTATCACCACTCTACTATCAGTGTATCACTGAAAGTGCTCTCTGAATCTGTGGTTTGGGATGACCACTAACCAATTGATACCATGTATCTGATGGTTTTTGTATAACCACTAACCAATCTTGACGCTTTTAGGTGTCCAATAGCATCCCAATGTATCATGTGTATGATTCAATTGCAATTCATTGAACCATAATCTTGCCAAAGTCTGCCATCTCTGGAAAATCTCACTATGTAATCATGTGAGCTAGGATGGATGCAAATTGTTTACTTAATGTAAACTCCAATCTGATGAGAGCGAATGAAGAGAAGTGAATCAACTTCTAGTCTGACACATCCCTGAAAATGTTTGACAACTCAATCAAATGCCAAGCTGCAATGCAGAAGGATCCTCTTGTCCTCTGCTAGGTCGAATAACCATCTATGTGAACCAAACGTCCACATCATTGCTCTCAAAATCAAAATCAAACATCCCAATTATGTATGATTCAACTTAAACTTATTGAACCATAATTCTGCCAAAGTCTGTCATCTACAGACCCCAGTTGCCCATTTGGAAAATTTCATGCTCATCTGGCATACTTGATGTTTGTTGTTGTCGAAACTTTCTGTCTAACAACCAATTCCATCATCAATTCCCCCCTTTGTTAGCTGAAAGGAGAGACCACAAATGGTTTCATGAACCATCATCACTGGAATTTTGAACTCCCCCCCTTAAGGTGCATGAGAGTTACATCATGGTACTCCCCCCTTCTAGGCTCAAGAGAGTACCATACTTGTTTCATTTGAGTACAACACAAAGTGGGCATGCAGAAACAACCACATGTTATCTCATCCCATGAGGGCCATGCTCGAAAGCTACGCCATAAGGGGACCACTTATGTGAGGTAAAAAACTGTTATGTGATACAAGATTGGTCTTTACTCGAGATTCAATTCTTTGGTAGGACTTATATAGTCACTTGGTTGTTGATGACCATTTCCAAGGATCAATCCACTCATAGTAAATCTTCAATCTTGCAGGTTTCTTCAGTGTTAAACATCTGTCTGACGAATGGTTATTCTTACCACAATGATGGCAAGGATGGAGATCAAAACACTAATTCTCCTTGTGACCAACTCGATTACAATGTTGACACTTATCATTCTGATGTTGAGCATGAACAGGTGAAAGCAAATCTTCTTGAAGGAATCCAACACTTTGGAACTTGATTGGTCTAGAATAATCAAGAATATGAAAGGTAACTTCCTTGTCATATCCAAGTCTTGTTCTATTCTTATTATAGATGATTTCTTCCCAAGGTCTGATGATGGGCTTAGAAAGAGTATTTTGAACCTGTTGCTTTGAAATCTGTGGAATTGGATTTACTGCATGTTGATGCATCATTGAAAGGTTTTCTTCACTGAAATCAAAACAAGACTCTTGAAATGTAGGTTCATGAATATATTCAACTTCGTCTAAAACTGATTCTGAAGTTGTATCACTATGTTTTTCCTTCACTGGTTGTTGATCAAAAATATCATCATCATCATCATCATCATATAGAAGGTTGTTTTGAACAAAAACTAGTTCAAAACACTTCACTGGTTGTTGATTTTTGAGATCTATCAACTCATCATTCAATAGTTGGGATAGAGATTGAAGAAGTCTAACTTTATCTTGCGTCACTTGCAAACAAGTTAACACTGATTAAAGAGTTTCTTTGTTCAATGTCACTGTTTTGTCTTCAGTGGTGTTTATTAGAGTGTTCAATAACTCTAATAATTCTAGATTTCGAGCCATTTAAAAACACTAAATGAGGTCTCCTTGTGTAGGTAGATCCCTATTACAATTTGACTCGACAGAAGAAGGTTTATTTGCAACTCGCTCACTTGAACTTCATGCTCGTTTTCTATTCTCGCTCGCTTGCTTCCAGGAAGTTGAGGATGTCAGTTACCACTGAAAATGCATCCCAAAGTATTACAATGATTTGAGTTTCAAGTACTCATCCTTGTCAATTTTACTCAAAATGACAATAAATCTTGGGTGTTGGGCTCAACCAAGAATGCACCCAATTACAAAGAAATTCAACTTGATTTGATTGGATACTTACAAAATAACTATAGTTGATCTTCAAAGTTGACTACTTTGATGACGTTTGAGTCCTTGAATATTAGGTGCTTGATGTGTCCATTGCTGCAACGATTTTAATTTCTCATTTGATTAATTTGATTTTATTGCTTTGACTGATATGATTTGATTGCTTGTAAATGCTTGATCATATGCTCTTGATTGTAACTGCTTGACTTAGTACTTTGTGTGTGTTGCGTTATGCAATTGGTTACAAGTGTCAAAACTAGACACAAAATCACCACATAAAGCAATCATAAGAAAACCACCATCACACAAGCACAAGGTGTACCTAAGATCCCCTTATTCAATTTTGAGCGAATCTAGGACACCGAGAAAGAAATTCAATTTTATTATAGTATCCTTCTCATGACAAAGCCTAAATACAAATAACTCGATACTCTTGTGGCGAAAAATCTTCACCAAACTCTCATCAAAGCTTCAAACCCTTTTACAGTCAAGATTTCTCAATTTCTCAATCTCCCTCACACATCAAGGCTTCAACCCCTTTTACATAATTAAAATTTCTAAATCTCTTCTCACTCCACATAAATCATGTTATCACTTTCTTCACATAAAACTTCTTATCACTCCACTCTCAAAAAGTTATAAAGATATAAAGTAATATTTGTATCATAATACTTTATACTCCATCTTATAAAAAACTTTAAACATTTAAATCCATACATATAACTCTATGTACATGTCACTTAAAAAGTGAAAAAGTAATTTCTTGGATTTGTGCATATATTTGTCTATATTTGCATGGCATGGCTTCATAATTTGTAATGAAACAAATTTAATTTCCAACCAATAAGTCGATCAATACTTGAAATCAACGACACCTACCACACGGAGATCCTTTGAAGTATGAGAAGATGAACAAATTTTGGAGCGAATCATGGATGGCTTGGCGTTGAGGATGACATGCTGATGAGGTGGAGATCCCTCGAAATGGGGGCGCATTGGCCTGCAACCTACTTTATCTCCAATAAATGTGCAACAACGTGAGAATATGCCTGTTTGCAAGGCCATATTGACATCCTAGAACAACTACATTGCCCATCCTATCTTTTCATCGGATGTAGGTGTGCACAGGATCTGCTCCTGATATATTCAATGGCCCCTTTCCTCACATGAGCGCCTTCAAGCAATGGCTTTTTAGTCACATAAACTGGTGATCAGAATTCAATATTGATATTTTAGATGTTACTTTCTATGTTCAATTTTTATTTGATTTTTCTCAAAATATGGTGTGGAATGATTTTATTTACAGATTTGAGTGACTAATTTTGTATTATCTAAATATCTTAAAAAAATTTCAGCACATTGAATTCATTTATACATTTAGAAATTCAATTTAAACAACACAAAATAGCGATGCTAAACAGAATGTTTAGCTAACAACACAAAGCAATACGTCAAAGTCCTTTATGTGCATTTGCACTTCTTTAATATCACCGAACATGCAGAGGATTCTCTTTGACAATCAAACAATGCATCTGCCTTTTCCATGGAACATCACACAGCCATGACTCCCTCCTGGAGAGATTCCATTCAACAGAGTCAGCACTGTGATTGATCTATATCTATTTCACATCCCAAATGAGTTAATCATGACTCCATTTGGAGAATGAACGCGCCTTCTCCACAAGCTCGATAATGGCGGTCCGCTCCACCCAAGGTTGGCAACAAATCTGGCAACAGAAAAAACACAAATAGATCTAGCAACACAAGCAACACAAACAGAGGTAGCTCTTTGTTCTTGTTGGGCTTCAACACCGCCACCCGAATACACAGTGATTTGAAGCACACACCTCCATGCGAGCTACCCAATCTGAACCCAATGCGAGTTGGGTATTGTAGCGTTGAAAAATTAAGCGGATCTCAGTAGTTAAACCCTCGATTTGGCTGAATTTGGTTTGTAATGACAACAAGATCTTCATGTGCGTTGGGTACCATGTTCACCGATTTTCACTTCTGATCGAGGATTTAATGGAACTCAAGAGGAATTTGAACATGCACTGTGCACATCTGTTACTGTTTATGTCGGGAACATGTCATTTTACACAACTGAAGAACATGTCTATGAACTTTCTCTCGTGCTAGAGATGTCAATAATAATAATAATAATGGGTTTAGATTAAAAAACCAAAATACTCCATGCCACTTTTGCTTCATTCTATTTTACTCCAGAGAAGATACCATGTGTGGCTCGTCCATGTGCACGATATGCTGTAAGGACGTTCATTCAGATCCAATCTTAGAATGAAGGACCACCAAGGATATAAGAATTTTAGGGCATCGACCTATGCCACTGAGCTCTCAAGGACGAGAAGAGGCATGCGTAACCTGTTTGCGCAATGATTTCCCTTGATCGTGGGCTTGCTCCTACTGAAAAACGTGGATTTGATCTTGCAAATTGAACTGTACAGATCTCAAACTCAGGGAAGCTTGGTGTACATATGTCAATAAAATAACTTAGAATAATTGCCAGATCTATATGATTATTTGAACAATTTTACAATAGATCTGGATTTTCACAAATAGACCTAGAACCCAAATAATTTAAAACAGATCTGAAAATAATGATCTTCCAAATCAATATTTTCATAATTTGTTTTCTAAAATTTATGATGGCGTTGGATCACAGTACTCAGCGTGACTTTAGAACATCTATAAATGCTCAAATTCAAAAGATGTGAAGCAGATTTAATTCCGTGATAAAGAATCTTCCAAAGACCACAAGAATGCAATATCGAGTTGGTCACAGTAGTAACATAACCTACCAGAAGTTATGTGCAAGATTAAACGTCTCCCTTGTGTAATAAGATGAATTTGTGGTGAACAGTCTTCCAACAACTCTCATTCTGATTCATGTATCTTCAATCTCTAACATTGTGCATCCAAATGATTGTGGATCTTCATTTTGTTGTTGTTGAGAAGCGTCTTGAGTTTGAAATCCTCACCATCCATGAAAAACTATCATGGTGAAGCTATTAGGCCCTTAAGACCAT
>JZKD02S1547214.1:132771-166516 GCA_000966675.3 Picea glauca
AACTAAATCATTAGTCATCACTTGAGAATATATTACTAATATCCTAAATGAATAATACAAATATAGGTGACAATTTAGACTTAGTGATTGGTAAAGGTAAGCCATAGGCTAACAACTGCCATGGTCTGTGACAATCTCCTTCGAAATACCGAACTTGACTACGATCTAGTTAAAAATGAATAGGGAATTCATTTCACCATCATTGTTAAATGTTGGCATAGCTTCTACCCACTTAGTAAAGTAGTCTACTTCTACGAAGATATAGTGATGCCCCCTAGATGAAACTGGGTGACATGTAGTGAAATCAATCCCCCACTTGGTGAAGGGAACAATGAAAATAATTTTGATATTATGGTAGATGCGGTAGGTATTAACCTCTACATGTAACCCCGGCGAGACTAGAATATTTTGGGAAGCAAGAGAAACCCTAAAACAGTTGATAATAACCTTAAGAGACAAGTCAGCTTAAGAGAATTTTTATTATTGAGTTATTAGCCTCCAGGAAGAGAAGTTGGCCCAGTTGGGTGACTTGGAGTAGAATAAATAGAGGGAACTAGAGAACATTTGTACACACTCTCTCTCACAACTACATCTTTGTAATGAGCTGAAAATGAATGATGATGGTAGCATAACATCATACTTTGTGAGAATCTCTCAGTTAAGAGATCAACTACAACATATTGAATAAATCATTTCAAGGAATTGGTAAATATAGTACTCAACATCCTTCCCAAGACATGAGATGCATTTTCCATAAGCATGAACACAAGAAAGGAGTATCTCACATTTAAAGAACTTTTGACTTGCTGTGAACAAGAAGAATCAAGAATTAGAACAAAAGAGAAATCCCAAAAGAAATACGATGATCAAGCCTTCACAACAAAATTCAATAATTTCAGGAATAAGAGGAAATTTGGCTTAAGAAAGGAAACAAATGAAGCAACATTTGCAAAAGAAAAGGAAACCTCAAAGAAAGTTAAGCAGGATGAAGCAAACTTCTTCTTCTAGTCAAGATAACAATATTCTTCAATAACATATTTCTTGTACATACCATGTTTACATAGTTTCCGTACATATCATTCATATCTATTTCTTAGAAGATAATATGATTAGTGAAACAATATCTATGAATGAATAACAAGATAAGGATTGTTATGACTACAAGTCAAGTAATTTACATGAAAAGGATGAAGTACGTTGACAATATTTGGTGACAAATTCCTGAGGAATCTATTATATAAGTAACAACTGCCAGATAGGCTGACATCATAATCAAACTTGAAGACACCCAGAAATATTAAGACCAAAAATAAGTTAGTAATTAAGAGGAAACTAGAATAAGACTTGTGACACTTTGCAGAAAGCAATAACGATACCAATGGAAGTGTGGACTCTCTTAGATGGAGGGAGTTGATTGCAGAATTTCAAAAGAAGAGCATGCATGA
This sequence comes from Picea glauca, assembly GCA_000966675.3. Lineage (NCBI taxonomy): Eukaryota > Viridiplantae > Streptophyta > Pinopsida > Pinales > Pinaceae > Picea > Picea glauca. The sequence continues at coordinate 134,217 of JZKD02S1547214.1, forward strand.
AGCCAGTATTAGGAGGGAGCTAATCCTAAATGATATGATCCATTAAATAATCCGTGAATATTATGAATTATTTGTCCATGTTCCCATTGAAAGTAGCAGCCATGATAAAAAACACGTGTTCAGAAGAATTCTTCTTCAAGAAGCTCTGAATATCCTTGTTTATCCATCTACATTTATGCTCCTATGACGAAAAGAAGAAGTGGAAACCTTCAGAAAGGAAGGGTATAGAATCTATAAAAGATTCCATGGAGTCCAACATTGAAGATGAGGAAGAACATGAATATTCCAAGAAATAAAGAAAAGTAAGAACAAATAATTGAACAAGTTATTATACCGAGAATCATAAGACTACCAGCTTGGTTGGAACCCACTAGAAACAATCAAGCATAAGAAATGGAAGTTGTGATGAAGAACAATATATGTAAGAAAATGTGAAAAAGACTTATGAATGGAAGAATTGTGAGATTCATAACTAGAGGGTCCTCCAGAAGGAGGGAGAAGACTATGACAGAAACTTGTTCAAGTAAACCATATATACCTCATGTAGTATCCATGTAAAAGACTATTCTCCCCAATAAAGCAAATTTAGAAAGAAGCGGATACTAGAAAGAGACCCATGTATGAAGATAGAAGAATACCTTGTATGGATTAAATCAAATTGATGTAGAGTATCTCATATACATCAGAAGCATAGAAACAACTTTCTATGACAGAGAAAGTGTATCATAATGGTTACTCAGAAGTTCGGGATGATGGATTTCTAATCCATGGAAAACTCCCATGATGACATATTTGAAGAAGTTGAGAGACTCTAATATAGTAGACCCATCTCCAAATTGACCATTTATTGGCTCGTTAATGTATTTGGAAAATACTTAGCTGGATATTTTCCTTGTGGAACGTTTGAGTTATGATATACAGTTGCATCGATTTATCGAGTGCAGATGACAGAAGAAGTTATACATGGATATGTTTCAGTTTGAGATTTTTCACAATGTCATGGGTTAGTAGGAAACAAAAGTATATTGCACTCAGCACTACAAAAGAAAAGTATATTGGAGTTTTTTATGCTTGTACATGAGCAATGTGGCTCCGTAAGTTGGTTTCTAGACCTTCTGATTAGGTGTTGAATTTGACTATGATATATTGTAATGATTAGATCCATATGAAGATTTCAGAGAAACTGATGTTCCATGACATGTCAAAGTACATTGAGATAAAGCATTATATTCTCCATGATAAATTCTAGAATAGAGAAGTGGTTCTCTAGTATATCTCCACAGATGAGCATATAGTAGATATTTTGGTAAAGCCTCTATCCAAGATGAAAAGTTTGTGTACTTAAGAGACAAGCTAGGGATCATGGAGAAAATTTCTTGATTGGAAAAGGAAGTGATTACTCTGAGTTTGGGAGGGAGAATTTATATGTTATCGATTTATGGATAGTCATTTTCTAGTTTATAAAATGGTCTAGGATGGGTAGTTCCTTTGTAGTTCGGAAAGTGGTTCAATATTTCTGACGAACATGAATTTTCCATTTCAGAAAATGATCCAAATTGGACAGTCATTTTTGTACTGAAAATGGTCTGATAGATTGTTGATGTACCATAGACAATGATTCCCCTTGTGTCTAGTGTGGGGGAATGATCTAAGACAATCATTCTTCTTGGAACTCACTCTGAGTAGTGTTCAAGTAGAATGGTCCTCCTCACTGGGCAGTCATTCTTTTGAAGTTCACAGTTGTGAACAGTTTTGAAGAATAGTCCATTTTGGAGGTTGGTGAAGGATAGTCATTTCCTTTAGGAAATGGTCCAGACAGTCATTCCCTAGGGAAAACTCATTATCTCTAGTTTGCACTATGATTAGTGCCAGAGGAATGGCCTAGTTAGGTGAATGTTCTAGGTTTAAAAATTAGGGACATGTATTCCCTAGGGTAGACTCATTCTCTCCAAGTAGCACTATGATTAGTGCCAGAGGAATGGCCCAGCTAGGTGAATGGTCCAAGTTCATAAATCAGGGACAATTATTCTTCTATGCTTGGGAAGAATAGTCCATATCGCCCATGGCTGATGTTTTACTCTCTAAGGGAAGATTCTCTTACATATCTTATAGATGTGAGTGGAATAATGGCCCAGATGACTCAATGTGTATCATGATATTGCTATGCAAGTTGATATTAGATGATATGATTGTTGTGGAGACTGTATGTCTCTCGATAGTAGTTGTATGATACTGTGGTGGATGTGCTCCACTGGTTGTGACTATGTGTCACTGGTTAGTATATGTGTGCTACTAGATGTGGTTGTTTACCACTGGATAGTAGTTGTGTACTACTATGGATAGACATAGTTGTGTTCTGTTGAATGGCATTGTTCTGATTTCCATGGAGACTACCACTATTGTTGGAGATAATTGATAGCTATATGGATAGTCAATATGCTGGTGGAAAGACATTCTCCCTATGGAAAATGGTCTAGGATAGGCATTCTTCTAGGATGTATGTCAGGATTAAAAGAATAGTCCTCGTAGCCCATGGTGTGGCTTCCATCATCTATTGGAACAATTATTCTTCTAGGACATATGTCCAGACTAGAAGAATGGTTCTTGTATCACTTTGTGGATTGAGTGACTTATTCAACATCATGTCTGATGACTCAGATGGAGTATGGATTCAAGAGATGATGCTGTTGATGCTATGAGATGATACTGATAGTGATGATGGTGCTCATGATTTGACCATGAGATAGCATGTTTGGCTATAATGATGTTATCGTTTGAATGGTTTGTTTGTGCTCAAGACCAATGCCTTTAATACCTCCCTAGATAAGAGGGAGTGTTGATATTATGGTAGCTGTGGGAGGTATTGTTGGCCCTTGACCAAGTTTTGGGAGATCCTTGGTCAATTTTGACCTATTTTGGGACTTCGACATCCTGTTGAAGGAGGAGCGCAAGATATAGCAGAGATCACTAGATATCAGCACCTTTTTGGGTCCTTTTTGGGGTTTGGGATTATGTAATGGGTATGGGATGTCGGCCCATGGGTTTACCCATGTTTAGGCCAATTTTGTAAAGTATAAATAGATGTCTAGGAAAGTAAGGAGGGGCACCTATGTGATGTTAGTCCGATGTGCTAAGTGCTAGTGATTGATCTATGTGATCGAAGGATTGTAAGTGCTTTGTGCATACTGTGTGAAGCTTGCAGAACTGAGTGCTAGTGATTGTAGAAGGCTTAGTGTTGTAACCTAGCTCAGGGAAGGAGGATCTGGTGAGGTGTGCATAGATATCCTATCCTATGTAGAGTAGGGTTTTTGAGGCTCTGTGCATGTAACTGATTAACAGAAGATAATAGAAGATAAGAAGAGTTGTTGGAAATATCCCTAAGGGGGGGGTTGAACCATGTATATGTTGTGTTGCTCTGTTTCATGCATTGTGTTGATGTGCTTATATGTTAATGTTCTTAGTGATTTAATATAGATGAATGATATGTTGATGCTTAGTGCTTAATAATATGGATGGATGTTATATTTGACCGATATACACATGCTTAGTGTTGAATCTGTTAAGTCTTGATCTGTTTCGTCATGCTAAGTGTTGTTGGATGCTAGATTTGGTTGGATACTGTGATGTTATATAATTAGGGTTTGTTTGTGTTGTTACCAAGAACTGAATTTTGATGAATGTTTTCTGTTAAGTGCTATGTTAAATGTTAGAATCAAAGATCTGTGTCCCAACTAAGGTTGCAAACATCTGAGTCCTGCAACCACCCCTGCCTCTACCTTAGGTGAGACTTCATATTTTTCGCAGGTGTTGTCGAAAGGAATGGTAGTTAGGGTTTTCTTGGTGCGTTGTTGTAGCGTCGAACCCTATGTATGCCCCTGTGCCAACAAATGGTTTCGTTTCTAGGACCTGAAACTATGATTGTTGGGAAATGAGAAAGAAGAAGCTTTGTGAAAAGATCTGACCTGAAATTGTGAAAGCTCTGTGCGTAGATTTGTCACTCTAGTGCGCTGTACTATACATAGTTTGTGAAGCTATATGCTAAAGAAATGAAGTCTGATATGAAGAAAAGAGGTAAGATCTGGACGCTTTGTGCTCTGATAAAGGTAAGAATAGTGAATTTTTTTATATTTGGAAGCTTTGTGTTCTGTAGAAGTAAGATTAGTGGAATTTTTTTTTCTAAAGTATGGATCTAGGCATGTTTGATAAGATTTATCCTAGATTGAAACCTAGGGCACTGATAGAAGAAAGAATATTTGATATGAGTAGATCTAATAAGAATAATGAAAGATATGTTATATCTATGTATAGAAATGATGTTTGGACTAACAAATGGATGCAGGATCCTAGACAGAATTTTTTGCAGGTTAACTATTATGATCCTAGCGCACAGTACAGGAAAGGCTAGGGCTCATTTAAGAGAAAGACAGGATTAACCCTTTGTTATAGTTGCAGAAGACTGGGACATCTGGCTAAGGAATGCCTTGGTAGAAAACCTAGTTGCCTCTATTTCAAAGCTATGGACCATGAAGTTTTGGATTGCCCTAGAATTATTTCTGAGCTTGAAAGGTTGAATATGAGACAAGAAAACCACAAGCAAAGTCAAGAAACTGATATTATGGCAGAACCTCAGAAATAATCAGAGAAAGTATTGCTATAGATGAAAGAAACCCTGAACGATCACCGACATATTAGTTTATCAGAGGTCTTCAAGGAAAAAGAATGCATTGAAGTAAGAATAGGAGACTTTGACATTGACTATGTTCTGGATGAGGAAACACAGGTGAATATCATGACAAAAAGAACTTGGAAATCTATAGGAAGGTCTGTTTTGATTTCTTCATTAGGAGGAATAGGACTATTCATAAGAAAGCTGATAAACCTATGTGGAAAGATTACCAAGATATCTCTGAGTGCCTAGGGAACTTTGACAGAGGAAGAATTTAAAGTTGTTAAATTTATTGAGGACAATGCTCCATTTACTATGTTGCTCGAAAAACCTTGTATTGAAAGAGATCGATCCAGAAGGGAAGAAAAAGAAGCCTTAGAGCAAAAGAAGCAAGAGCTAAAAGATTTCATGACTAGGAGGATAGCACACTTGATTGAAGAACAGAAGAACCGAGCGAAGTTATTTAAAACCAAAGATTGGAATGTCGAAGCTAGAAGAACACTAGAAGACCCATAGAAGATTGAAGTACCTATTCCAGATACAGATGAAGTATTACCCCTGATTTCTAGGAGAGAATCTCAACAACACGAAGTTACTATGCCAAAAGAAGATAAGAATGAGAATGGAAAAAGGAATTTTGAGATGGAGCTCACTGGAAAGAAGGCTCCCAAGGGAATTTCGAAGAAGGAAAATTTACAAAATTGGAGCTTCGACGGAATACCAGAACAACGTCACATGGCACTTCACCATGGTGAAGAAATATATCCATTAGAGATAGTATAACCGTTCGAATGACACCCTGAATGGGAAGAAAGGCATTATTGGTTAGACAAATTTCCATGAAACCATTGGGACCACGTTGTAACGGACATAACTGAGTAAATGAAGGCTTCTTACCCATTGCAAGAGATTCATTACCAAGTATCTATTTATCCCATCGCACCAAACACTGAGAACACTTTTACTAACCGTGAATTTGATCTCACAGATTAGTTGATTTTCACACAGTGATCATCGTTCTTTTGACATCTATCCCACTGCATTAAGAGATTACTCTTCGAACCCGAGACCTTCAAACCCAAGCATGTATGTTGAACGAGTTCCTTGTGGTAGAGAAAATTGTCGAGGACGTTCTCATAGACCTCATGAATGAAAGAGAAATGTCGATGGCTGCAGGTATACAAGCATCATTAACGAGAGGACTGCAAGCCTCTCCACCAACTATTCATGGAGCCGGATCATCCCGACCGTCAGCAAAAAAGTGAACCAAACACAAAGATGACCTAGCCAATGCAAATTTGATCCCATCTATACTACCTGACTATATCCCGCCTCTAGCCCATGTAGTAAGTCGTGATAGTGTACCCAGAGATTTTGAGTACACCATGGTCACTGCATACCTCCCAAAGGGGATATGCACAGTTAGAGAACAATAGGATAATATCACAACATTAAAGTTCAATGACTTCAACCTTGGAGATCGCAAAAACTACTGCAGGCTCACCCCATACAAATACCTAACCATGAAAAAGGGAAAGAACTCAAAGATAATCTCCCAGCCATGGAAGATGAACCTCGCGCAGTCAATCTTGTTAAATGTCATGAAAATCCCACACTTCGGAAGACACTAGGAAGTCAATGCCTATGTCAAGCTGCTACTGTCATGTTACCATGGCGGATACTTATGGATAGACCATCGTATTACAGTCGATCCAATGCTAATCCATAGGATCACATGGTTGAGTATGCAAGGACCTAACCCACAGGAGTTCTACCCTGGGAAGGCCATAGATTCTGTTCTAGCACAAAAGATTAAGGACACATACGACGATGTCGAGAAGGGGATGCGAGGCTACAAGGTAGCCTCCATCCAGAATGGCGTAGTACACCTAGAATGTTAGTTAATAGTTGGAAATTTGGTACACAAGAACCGACCCACACAAGTCATAGGATTTGTCATCGACCTCGTGGGGAAGTGTGTAGAAGGCTTACAGATGAACTAGGCGAATTACCTAGTCAGTCAGCTCGAACTAGACTACAGTGAAGCCCAGGATTAGGGCTATGAGTTCCATTTCAGCTAGCTTCTGATCCTTATCACCTTTGTTGCCTGGGAGATGCCGAAAGGTGTGACCTTCTCAAATATTGAACCATTTGAGTCACTTGTCAAGAAGTTCGCTACACTTTGGTACTCAAGCAATATGAACAAACAATGGCAGTCAAACATTGTTTTTCATACGTACTACCTTTAGTTGAAGAGAGGCATCGAAGCTGAGCCTCGCATGACTCTGAACACCTTACAAAGGTTCTGACCCCAGATGAAGTTCAACGTAGATCGGCATTTCATTTACATTACAGTGTGAGCTGATGAACACAAGGAACAACTCCAATCGTACTATAAAATTATAGAAGAGGACCTAGAGGATATCACTAAGGACTGGTCCGAAGACTCCCTTATCCCCACTAACCCTACAGAGATGTCAGATCCTAAAATGGACAGCCTGGAGACCACTCATAAAGAATAGGACACACTTGGAACAAGCAGAAGACAAAATACTGAAGAGGTCCAATATTTAAGCAGCACCTCAGGGAAAACTGCTTCCACAACACCTGAGGGAGGAGGTGATGGCGATGTAGAAGAGATAAAGGACAGAGAAGTTGAACAAAAGAAAGGTGAAGTAACACCGCCCATAGATGAGGCTGACCCCTTGAAGAAGAGGAAGGTTTCTCCCCTGAAACCTTCTTCCCGAAAGAAATCAAGAGCCACCGTGACCAAGATGCAGACTACACTTACTCCTGATGACTTTGAATTCATCATAGCATCTCTAAATGACACTTCACTGGAAAACATAGAGAAATAAGGAGTGAATCGGGAGGAAATGTATGATATAATTGAGATCAATCTCCAAGGGGTACAATAGGCTCTTCAGTCTAGCCGTGCAGTCTGCACTGCGCCCCTGCCATCGAGAGAACAAGAATTAGGAGATGAGCCATCCCAACTCCACCACCTAGTAGATGTAACTGAAGCTCACCTTCGACGAGCATAAGAGGAAATAGAACAAGCCACCCAGTCTTTGACACAAGTACAAGGAGTACTTGTAGAACAATGTCGAGTTGTAGAGCAGGAGAAGATTTCTCTCCAAACAAAGTTTGACAATGAGAAAGTGCAAATGCATCAAGAAAAGGAATAGTTGCTTGCAGGGAAACTCAAGGTAAAAGAAGCAGTCAATAGAACACTTCTCTGTGTGACAAGCTTAGAACCACAGGTAGAAGACCGGGTTGAGCATCAAGTAGAGTAGCTCGTGGAATCCATCCATCAGCTACAACAAAGAATAACATATTTAGAGCTCCGCACAGTGCCCAACACTCCGCAGGATGTCGGAGTTCAAAGAGAAGCAACTGCTCGGAGCACAGTCGAGAGAATAAAATATTTTTCCATGGAATGCAAGCAAATCAGTGACCGCAGTGCCCAAACTTACGATAAACTCACTGAGAGTGAAAAACTAAAGGCATTGGAGTCGCAACTCTAGGAGGTGAAGCAATAAGCAGAGACAATAAAGTCGCAGTTGAAGCCCCTATCAGCTGTGGAAAGAATGAAACAATCCCAAGAGTAGCGCACTGCCCAGTAGCAGGTTCACACCATTCAAAGAAATTCATGGAAGTGACTCAAAGAATCCAACCTATATAGGATGAGTCTTACCAACTATTCACAGAGATTGAAGTCTGAGGAGTAGAACTGGAGCAAGTTGTTGTTGTAGCAGAACAATGACTAGAAGGACCTGTGAACGAGGAAGTCATCCAAGAGTTTGTGGAACAGGAGGTCATCACACAACAACAATTTGAAGCAGCTCGAGGCTTTCGAAGCAAAACTACTCAGTTCAGAGTGACTCGGGTCGAGTCAAATGTGAGTGTTGGGGGCATTTTGGCCCTTGACCAAGTTTTGGGAGATCCTCGGTTAAGTTTTACCTATTTTGGGACTTTGATAGCCTATCGAAGGAGGAGTGCAAGACGAAGCAGATATCATGGGATCTCTACCCCTTTTTTGGGTTTGTAATTATGTAATCGGTATGGGATGTCGACCCATGGGCTTACCCATGTTTAGGCCTATTTTGTAAAGTATAAATACATGTCTAGGCAATGTAAGGAGGGGCACCTATGTGATATTAGGTCGATGTGCTAAGTGCTAGTGATCTATCTATGTGATTGAAGGATTGTAAGTGCTCTGTGCATACTGTGTGAAGCTTGCAGAGATGAGTGATAGTGACTATAGAAGGCTTAGTTCTGTAACCTAGCTCAGGGAAGCAGGATCTGGCGAGGTGCACGCAGATATCTTGTCCTATGTGAAGTAGGGTTTTTGAGTCTCTGTGTATGTAACTAATTAACATAAGATAACAGAAGAGAAAAAGAGTTGGTGGGCGTAGCCCCAAGGGGTTGGTGAACCACGTATATGTTTTGTTGCTCTATTTCGTGCAATGTGTTGATGTGATTATATAATGTTCTTAGTGATTTAATATAGATGAATGATATGTTAATTATTAGTGCTTAATAATATGGATGGATGTTATATCTGACTGATATACACATGCTTAGTGATGAATCTATTAAGGTATGATCTGTTTCGTCATGCTAAGTTTTGTTGGATGCTAGATCTGGTTGGATACTGCGATGTTCTATAATTAGTGTTTGTTTGCATTGTTACCAAGAACTAAATGTTGATGAATGTTTTCTACTAAGTTCTCTGTTAAATGTTAGAATCACAGATCTGTGTCCCAGCTAAGGTTGTAGACATCTGAGTCTTGCAACCACCCTTGCCTCTACCTCAGGTGAGACTTCATCTGCTTCGCAGGTGTTACCAAAAGGGCTGGTAGTTAGGGTTTTGTTGGTGCATTGTTGTAGCATTGAACCCTGGGTTTGCCCCTATTCCAACAGGTATTAACCTCTACTTGTAACCTTGGTGAGACTAGAATATTCCGAGAAGAAAGAGAAACCCTAAAACGATGGATAATAACCCTAGGAGACAAGTCGGCTCAAGAGAATTTTTATTATTGAGTTATTAGCCTCCAGGAAGAGAAGTCAACCTAGTTAGGTGAATTGGAGTAGTATAAATAGAGGGCGCTAGAGCTCATTTGTACACACTCTCTCTCACAACTGCATAATCCCAGTGGTGTACATCTTGGAGAGGAGATGCAGTTGCATCTACTACAATTGGAATTTTTGGTTTTGTCTTGGAATTTATCTTGGTTATGGTTTGGAATTTCTCTTGGTTATGGTTTGGAATTTATTCTTGGTATTATATATTTGGATAGAGGTATGCTACCTTGGTTGGCTATTGGTTCTATGGTTTTCTTATAGAATTATTCTCTCTTTCAAGGTTAAGGTGCTCGGGGGTGGAATTTTTGCCTATGGTTGGGTGACAATATTGAGATATTTTCTATGGTGAAACAAGCACACCTATTCTTCTAACAAATAACTAGGAACATGGGAGCTAGGTGTTCCCACATCTTTCGAGAGAAGATCTGGCACGGGTGATACTTCTTGACCGCCTCAACACAATCTTTGATTAACGAGGGCCAAAAGTATCTAGTATGAAGAATCTTTTAGGCTATTGCCAACTTGGACAAATGACCTCCACATGCTCTTGTGTGATAGTCATTTAAAACAAGTTATGCTTCTTTGTGATCAAGACATTGACAGAGAATGCAATCTACTCCTCGACAATATAAAGTATCATCGAGGATAAGATATTTCGGTGCTTGGTGGTGTATTCATCGATTCTCATCGCAAGAAGAAGAAGAAGGGCACTTCAAAGTCTGAAGATACACAAGTATATCTCCATACTAGGGGTTCAAAGATGAAATAAGAAAAATATCTTCGTTGATTGGAAACTCTTCGGTCAAAATATCACCACTCTTGGCCGGAAATTCCTAGATTAGTTCATCAAAGACCAAGGACTTTTTAGATTTTTCTGAAACAAAATCCAAGTCAAACTCTTGAAGTATAGCTATCCATTGAATGATTTCCCCACCGATGACTCATCGTGTTAACACATATTGAAAAGGGTTTACGAAAACAATAACATTCGTCTTACAAAGTAATATGTAATGACACAACCATTGGACATCATGGATAGGTTCCAAAGCAAGTTTCTTAACATGTGTGTAGTTGAGTTCCAATCCAACAAGGCCTCAACTAAGATACTAGATAACATGATCTTCAAGCACGTCATCCTCTTTGACCAAGACCATGCCAATAGTAGACTTTGCAGTAGCCAAATACAACAAGAAATCATTTCCATAATATGGAGGACTGAGCAAAGGGGTGGACATCAGGGAACATTTCAATGCTTCGAAGGAGCACTGAGTTTCTTCATCCCAACATAATGGGACCCATATTTTCAAAATACGCATAAACACTTTAGTAATCTCGACATAGTTGGCAACAAAACGTCAAAGAAAATTGGCTTTCCCTTGTAGACTCTGAAGCTTAGGGATTGTGCATCGGGGAGGAAATTGAACTATTTCCTCAACCTTCAGAGGATTGACCATGAACCACTTAGTTCACACGATGAAACCTAACAAGAATCCGATGTCATACAAAAACTACACTTGTTTGGATTCAAGTGAATACGATAGTAGTGACACCTCTCAAAGATATGTTGTAAATGGGTGGGATGATTGGATCTCTTATGAGAACATGATGCTAGATCATAAAGATACACCTCAACTATGTGTTTGAGGTCATGGAAATCAAATGACATGGCCCTTTGAAAAGTGGCTCCAACATTCTTAAGGAAAAAAGGAATTTTTCTATATGTGAATGTAACCCAAGGACAAATAAAATTTGTTTTATGTTGGTCCTCGGGCTTGATCTGAATTTGATTTTATGTGAAGAAAACATCCATGAAATAAAAGATCTCAAAACCCACAGATTCATCGAAGATATGGTCAATAAATGGGATTGGAGAATTGTCTTTCAGGTAAGATTTGTTCAGGTCATGAAATTCCATACATACAGGGATTGTACCTTGCTTCTTGTTGACAAGAACAGGGTTCGATACCCATTCCATCAATTGCATAGGCTAGATGAAACCAACCTTGATTAGTTTCTCTACTTCATGCTTTATCATCACTGCTTTGTGAGGATTGACTGGGTGAAGCTTGTTTCAGACAAGTTTGACGTTAGGGTAAGTTGTGATCTTGTATTCAATGATAAGTGGGTCAATGCCTGGAATCTCCTCATAAAACCAGGCAAAGACATCGCAAAATTCTTTAAACAATTCAGTGTAGATTTGAATCTCTTCAGGAGAAAATTTTTCTCCGATGAAGACATTTTCCACGACGCTAGTGGTTCTGTAGATGTCGATATGAATCATTTCAACTATACTTTCCATGTTTCCCTCGGCATATATTTTGTATATAGATAGAGGGTTAATAGGATAAGGGGTATCTCTGTTCATGGTTGTAATGAACTCTACTGCCTCTATTCTTTTGAGCTCGGGTAAGAAATAAGATTTGTGGTGAAGATCATCCCAAGGTCTGTCTAGCTCAATAATTGCCTCTAGGATCGCCTCATCAGAGGGAAATACTAAGTCCAAAGAGTCGTAAGTGGCGAGAGAGTCTTGAGCACAAATAGACTCAAGAACAATATCTTACTCTTGTGGAAGAGCCATATTAAGGTTGGTTGAGGCTTACTGGACAACAATGTACACAACCTTAAGAGGGGATAAGGGAATAGCCATTCCAAGGTTCCCTACTCCTTCCATCAAAGTTGACGGGGAAGGTAAAATCCACAGGTCATCAAAGTAACTCATTCTAAAAGATGTGATTTAAAAAATTGCATCCTTCGACTGGTCGGGGACAACCGAAACAAACCTAACATCATTAGCAGGGGGCAGATAATCAAAAGTCCCCATTAAATATGAAAACAATCTGGCACCTAAATTGACAATACCTGGCTTTGGTTTTTCAATCATGGATTCCCCCGATGAAGGGTCAGGATAGGAGAAGGATAGCTGATCAACAGTTATGATTTGGGCTTCGTGAGGAAAACATACGTCCTGAAAAATGGTGGATATGACCACTATCACAGCATAGGTCCAACTCTACCCTAACAAAATATTGTAGTCGAGAGGCACATTGAATACTTCTACCTTGACGCACACAGTTTTTCCCTCCAAATACACAGGGAAAGAGGGAATTATACCATGTGGTCTGAATGATCAACCATCAAATGCAGTTAGTAACATGGGTGATATAGAAAAATCAAGTTGTCTGATGGCCTTCCAACATGCAAACGACATGACATAGGTCGAGGCACCCTCATCAACCACCATAAAAAAAAAATCCATGTCAACGATTTCGTCACGTATGCCACTACTATCCTAAAAGTGACATGGTGAGGAAGATGAGGTTTATAGCCTGTAGGGTAAAAAAAAAATCATTCCCGAGTTATTGGTCTCGACCACTCCCAAGGTAGACAACAACGCTTTCCTCTATGAGGGGAAAATCTGGAGAACTTACAGAGCAGACATTGCACAAGGATTTTGTGCCAGATCCTCCATGATGGAGTAATTATGAGCAACCCTTGAATTTGAGTTGTGAGAATCCTTTTTGAACACACCTTTAGGGATGTGAGTCATCGTTTCTCCCACTATCTTCTCAATTTGAAGAGGAGTCAATGGGTTGGAGGATTCTTTGTCCTTCTCAACAGATTCTGGAATTCCGTAGTTATGATCCCTAGCATGTATATGAGCTTCAACTTTCATCATATAAATGTTTGCAGCCCCATTTTTTGTATTGGGCGTGGGGTTCCTTGACTTCCCCCAGACACGCTCATGGATGAGGAAGCTTGAGCCAGATTTTTCCCTTGTGGAAAAGGGTTTGTCAACATGACAGGTTGTTGTCATGCCAGTATCTTATTGGATTCCTCAAGCCAAGGGCATTGGTGAGTCAATTGGTCGTCTGTGAAAAGATTAAATAGAAACTTCACCTTTCTCTTTTCATTTTTTTCCTCCCTGACATTATTTTCATCCTTCTTATCCCCCTTACCCTTATTTTTTTTAGGTTTCTTCTTTTCGTTGCTTTGCTAGTTACCCTTGGGATTTGTCAATTGCACATTGTGTACATCCGACGTTTTGGTTACGGGGCAGCTGAACTGGGAGTTTGGTTGGCCATAATTTGTTGAGTCAATAACTATTGTAGTTGATTATACAACTGATCTATGGACTTGCTTTGTGTTGAGCCTACTATTCCATCGACGTGAGGCCTATACTTCTATTTGGTCTTGTTAAGAGTCAACTATGGTGCGTCAGGTAGTATCTCATATAACATACCAGATTGAGAGTAAATCAACTCCATTTTTTGGGCTCTCATGATAGCCTCTTCTTCAAAAAAAACTTAGACGTTGCGACGTCTTTGGACACACAAGTAACCAAAGAATTTAGGAACCACTCGAGAAAAAATGTGGGAGGGACCTTGACTTTGATCAAAATGTTTCATCACCGCCATGGATGTGATCCAAGATATGGTCAAGTTTCGTCTGCTCCAAATTTTCCAGCAACTCGGTGTCCGTATCGTATCTTACTGATAACTGGAAATGGTTTAAGAAGACCATATACAGGTCATTAAAATAAGCATACTTTGAGTTGTCAATATTGATGTAAACAAGTGCAACTGAACAAAATCATCATTTGATGAGTTGGATGAGCACCATAAGTGAAATGTCATCATGTGATCATTTGGATCTTCACCAGGCTTTCCTTTGAACTTAGGGATGTCTAAGGGTAAGTTATTTGCAATGGGAGGGCAATGCGGATCATGACATATCGGGTCATTTAAAAGTCTTAAAAAGTTTGGAAAATGTAGATTTTCCAAAAAAGGTAGTCTCGGTTGTGGCAAATTCACATGAAAAGAGGGGCCTAAATTTTGGATGGCACTAGGTTGCCAGGAAAAAATTGACTCATGGCCATGGTGGCCATGTCTAGTAAAAGGGACTTGTGTTTGGTTTTGCATCATCGGTCGATTCCCAAAGTTGGATGACATGGCTTGTGCAGGGATTCCTCCCTGTACAATTTTCCAAGGACCTTGGTTTGGGATGCCCCTAGTCAACCCTACTGGTACAGGTACTGCAACATGCCCAAGGTTCCACTAAGTGTGGGAGGGGTTTCCCCCGATAGACATCCCTTGCGAGGGAAACAATCCCTTCCAAGGATTCCCAAGACCTCGTGAGGAGTAAACTCTTGTGATCGCTCCCAACAAAGGAATGAAACCTTGCGTAGGGTTTGTTGACCAAAAATGGGGTTACCCCCAAACGAGAAAGAATATGATGATAAACCATTATTTCCAAACACACCGAAAAATAAAAAAAACATAGACACCATCGAAGTCATGTAGGATTGAGTTTCATGGCTCCCTTCACTGAACAAACCATAGTTGGTATTAAGCCCAATCAGCTGCTGAAAAGTGCCTCCGAGTGAAGGGGATGGAGGAGGGATGTGACCTCCACTGCAAGGAATGGCGTTGAATGGGACAATGGTTCTCGCGACAGCTCCTTGCAAGGGAGCATTAAAGATCCCTGCCCCCAAACCAACGGTCTGTAGAGTAGAGTATGTTAGAACCAAGCTAGAGTAAAAACCTAGCATCCCATATGAAAAGGGAGCACCAAACACGTTTTGAATAGAGGGAATAGTGGTCAAATTCATCGAAGGTATTGTTCCACTACCCAAAGTGGTGGGCATTCAGATATTCATAGTCATGACAGGTAGAGGTGGGGAAGGAGTAACAACACCCCCTCCTGCGATAACCGAGATGGGAGTATGAGGAATGCCTTACGAAGTAGCACTAGTTTCTTCCACCATCACTCACCAAACAAAATTTTGTTTATTTGAAGTCACCTTAGGAGGGACTATCTGAATTAGAAGTGGCATTGATAAGTCAGTAATCAGAGGGTTCATGGGCCTAAAGCCTTTACCTTCAAGGTCAGAAAAAATGGAATCCTCTAGTGGAGGAAAGTATTCTCTAGGAGCTAGATGGGGCACAGTTTCCTATGGCTCGATAGCTTCAAATGATCCTTCTTGATCTATCATGCACCTCAACAATGGTGAAGGTTGCTCCAAATTAACTGACGACAGGCCCTGATGCCTACATGAATGGTGGAGCTATTGATCTTCCACTTTGGGAAATGATCAATTGACATTGTAAAGTCAATCTAGCGTGAAACAAAAATCACACACTAAAAATATCCTAATGACAAATCAAGCATACAATTGACTAGCACGAAGAACAATTACGCTAATGTACACTAGAGAAACTTACTGATGTAAGTGTAACTCAAACACAAAAACACCCTCTGGGTATACTCTGCAAAGTGTGATCCTACGTCTACTATGGGTACCATGGTATACCCCCACAGTCATCTGTGTGAGTCCCTAAAAACATGCAACTATGTTTCCAACTCGTAGTCAATCACGAGGTGGGTACAGTCGATAGTTACGTTGATCGTAATGAGTAGGATAACAAAGTCCAAAGACTTTCAAGGGTATCAAAGGCAAATGGTCTGGAATAAAACTGAAAATATCGAACGGATTCGAGGTCCACGAGGCTCTGTAGTCAAATGTGATCAGTGTAATTCCAAATAATGACCCTCCATATACGATCCCCACTTCGCTCAATCTGACTTTGGAGGGGTTATCTTCTTTATCTTTCGTTACGCGACCTCGTGTTTTTCCCCTGTGTTAGAGGGGGGTCCCACATGACTCTTACGACACTAAAATTTTGACATTGCCTATCATAGACTCCTATGTTTGTTTAGGCGGCCTTGAATGTTTTCCTCTTCACAACTATTTCAAGGCCCTAGAGCCTAGACTACTTGGTGAACCTTACAAACAAAAAATCTAATTGATTTTAAGTGTTAAAGATTGATTTTAATTGGCTTGATTTACTCAAAAGGATGTGGATTTGCAACTTGTGGTCTTTATAAGAGACAAAAGAGAAGAAAAACTTTAAAGCATTTGTGCAAAAGCAAACTAGGTTCGTCAATTGAAAGAAATGACTTTTAAATATTTATAAATGCAAACTTTTCAAAATAGTATTCCAAGATCCTATAACTAAAACTTTCCTAAAATATCTTTTCGTCTTACAATGAAAAACTACTAAACTTTAAGGGAAATAATTAAGAAGGAACTTCGAAAGAGAACTTGTTTCTTTTGTGAAAAAAAACTCAAAAAACAAAAACAACCTATGCAACAACTACTAAACAAGATGCATAACTAAATGCAACAATTTTTATTTTTTGAAATGCTTGGAAAAGAAAAAACACAAATAAATGATATTTTTCTTTTTTCAAAGAATAAAACAGGATAAATAGAAAAAGGAACCCAAGACTAACACAGACACTAGACCACCGCGTAAACGCAGGGATTCACTGGATTCCGGAGGAGGATCTAATACTTATAGGATCACTCTAAACCTTTAAAGCAAACAAAAGTGAATAAAGAAACAACATAGGTTCTTTACAAAAATCAAGTTAAACCAAATATTTGACCCAACCAAAGACCATTAATAGAGACCCTGAAGAGTTCAAGAAGGCCTGGGAAGCACAAAGCTTTTTGTCAGGAAAGAGGAAGTCTTTGTTTAAAAAACCTTCCAAAACATAGAGATGCAGGTTGTGCACAAGCATCTTGTGTATGTACGTGGGTTGTATACTAAGAATACTGGGTATGTACATGGGCTAGACAGAGGATAGGGCTCCTACACCTCTCAAAATTTTCAAAAAGAAAAAAGGCTTGGATAATTGACTTGGCAGGTAAGGCTGGTATGAACCTAGAAGGTGACCAGAGACCCTAGACTGGCTTAGTAAACCTGGAAAACTCAAAAAGAAACTGAAAAAACTGAATTAAACCAAAATCTCCCAATAAGACCCTAGAGAGACTCCCCAATGGAGTCGCCAATTTTTCTAGTGGGAAAAATCCTCCTATACTGGGTCTATGTACAAGCAGAGCATTGACATCCCTTAAAATATTGTTCTACCCTTAAGCTACCCCAAAACTATCTAAATTGAATGAAAAGAGAGAAGAAAGAAGGTCAATAGGTTCACCTTTAGACCTAGCAGTTGGTATAGACCTCTTTTGCATTTGTAGCTTCCTATATTGTGGGTCTCCTCCCAAAGCTAACCTACAAAAATATTAGGAAAACAATTCTAGAACACATACAATCTCTATTTATCACTTTTAATGTTCAAATATAGACATAAATGCATAAATCAATAAAAGCATATTGTTACACGTCAAATTTCCTCTCTTCGATAATGTCACATTCTCATTGTCGTAAGTGTCGTAAGTGTCACACTTTTTTCGTAAGTGTCGTAAGTGTTGCATCACAAAATACACCATGAGAACACTTGATATGACCCCTAAAACATGTTAGAAGAAGAAGCCAAATCATTTGACAGTCGGAACAAAGTGTTTTTCTATGAGAATTGGTCATCTTGGCAACTTTTGGAAGATCAATGCTCCCCTACTCATATGCAGGGAGCACTAGCACTCTTTTTCTATCTAGTAGGGAGAGTTGTAGAAATTTTTTGCCCATTGTAAACGAGCATCTAATTGGTTGAGAAAATCTTGGGAAGAAATCCCCTTTTTCTCTAAGGACAACTATGGATGTTTCAAGTTGTTTTGGCTCAAATCTAACCCTTAGGCTGCATCTAAGGGAAATATCACAACTGATGGATTCGTATCCTCAACTAATCCCAAATATAACCAAGGTGGTTGAGCCTATCAAAGCATCTAAGTGGAGGCATTCTCATGGTGAACAAGGAGGAAAATAATCAACAAAAACATTTCCATTCTCATCATGGATCTTTCAAGAAAGGGGTTGGATGAGGAGGGATTGGAAAGGTTGTTGCAACACCATCCATGATTGTAAGTATCTCTTTAAAGTTCTCATCAATATACTTGGCATATTTCCTTCAGGCTTGTGTATTATTGCATGTGCTTGTCTACTGTTCTTTTGATCTTTGTAGATGGATTTGTTTAATATAATCTTGTAGAGTAACAGTTCTTTGTTTCTCTTTTCTTTCCATTTCATTGTAGGTATCAAGCTGTGTTAAGGAGTTTGGAGGTCGAACTTGGATTGGAAGCAGCGAGGAAAAACTTCAAAACAAGGTGCAACAAACGTTTTCTCACTCTCTCTCTTTCTGATTAGTTAAACTGAATTCAAAGGGATGTTAGTGTCCATTTGTGTTTTTCTGTCTTGGTATTAGGGGTCTAGAATCCAAGGGAATATTCACTTGTCTACAGGGGAATTGTTCTGTAACATAAATTGGTGACTCCATTGGGGAACAGACTTTCAGTTTTTTGTTCTTTCCTTGGTTTCATTTGTACTCTTTCCTATCCTAGGATCTCGTTTTCTTATTTGATCTATCCATACATAGTTCATCTTTTCTAAAGGTTTCTCACAAAGTCTCTGATTGAATTTTCCTGAGTTTTTGAATTTACTAGGTTTTTCCAAAACTTTTCTCAGAACTAGCGGCCTCTCAGGTTTAAGTCAGAGACATGATAGCTTGATCAACACTCCCCTGGAGTGTATTAGGGAGTGTTGTAGTGCTCTAGTGCTGTGATTACCAGAGCGTTGTTTTTTTCTGCTTTTGAAAAATTGTTGTATGTTTGCTTGCTAGGAATAGTTCTTGGGTCTTTCTCTCTAGCTCAGATTTTATTCTATCAGATCTTGCCTTCTGTTTGACTTACAACTTGCTTATTTTCATTATTTTAGTCTTGATTGGGTTTGTGTTGTATTTCCTTATCGCAAAAACAATTGTTTTTTCTCAAAATTGGGTTATTTTTGTTGTTATTTTTGTTTATCTAATTGATTGGAGGTTGTCATAAGGAAATCCATTGATCTCAGTACCATTTACTTTGTCTTTGATCCATTACTCAATTATGGAATACTATTAAATGTGATTCTCTTCTTTTTGGAGTTTTTCTTTGAATAGATAGTGTGTTCTTCTATTAGTTTCTTATCGACTGCTGAGAGTGTATTTGTTTATATTCTTTTTCTTCCTTTTCACAATAGTGAAGTCATTTTTTATTATTAGTGAAAGAAAGAAGCATTAGACAAATTATTTAATTTACATTTACAATCAAACAAAGAGATATTTGCATGCATTGGTTTTGAATATTGGAAAGGTTTTCTTTATAATTTGGCAAATTGTTTGAATTCTTGTTGAGAATGAAATTGTATGAAATTTTTCATTCTTAAGTGTTTGTTAGTGAAAGAAATTAAACTCTTCTCCTTCCCATAGCTAGAAGTTCATTGAAAAGAAAAATTGCATCTCATTATTTTCATCCTTTTTGGAGTCGAGTACCAAACATCATCAGTTTCACATTCATTCACCTTTTGTGTAACGAACAACCATTAAAATCAATGCTAATTAAAATCAGTCTAGAAAATTTTATTTTTTAGATCATTACACCAACAATAGAATAGAACTAGAGCTTTGGAATAGGCTATGAGGATAACTTTCCGAATCATTCAATAAAAACTCAGAATCATGAACCATCACACATGGATCACACATGGGTTAAACATGAGGCCGCATTCGGAAGAGAAACGAAGATTATCCCTCTGAGGCTTTATCATTCATAGTAGTATGATTGTATATTGGGGGTTCTTCTTGAGGATTAACTTTTTTCATTTGGTCTTGGAGCTCTATGAATTCCAAATCTGTTCAAGGTCCTATAGAGTTTATCGGTCCACCTATCCCCAGTTCTCTTGATGGATTTTGGACTTGATATCCTGCCCAAACGTTTGGACTCGACTGTCGACTATATCTTCCCAGAGGCTAGCTGTGAGTTGGTATCCTTAGTAGCCACAATATTTAGGGTTCTTACACAAGGTGATAGTGAAGGGAAGTCTTTGTTGTACCTGGAATAAACGTTGGTCAAAATCACTTGAGATCCTTGGAGGGTAACCCACTGGTAAACCCGTGAGGGAGCTTGCACCAAGGTGTAAGTCTGTTAAGCATGTATCCAACGCAACTACTCCACCATCTCATATCCTAGCCCCTTATCAATTTGATCACTAATACATTCATTGAGAGAAGGTATTTCTTGCTTATTGGTTTCCTAGATTTTTTAGCGAGTGTTGTCTGTTTACTATAGTTGTCCTTCAAAATTGAGATTGTGGACGATAAAGGTCTTCATAGATCACGTAGGATGCAAGGGTTTCTTGTAGAAGGCTACAAACCCCTACCTCCTAACTCACCTGAAGACACTTATTGTGAAGAGGTGGAGAACCATTCAGACGCTGGGAGTGTTTCTACTCCTTTGTTAGAAAATCTCGAGAGAGATTTAGTTATGGTTGAGTAAGGTTCCACCCTTCCTGTTAACCCAAATTTGCACGTTCTTCTCAATCCACTCCTTGTTCGACTAGACTCCTTGGGTAACATCATAGTAGAGGATCACCCCAGCTTACTGTTGGGTGCAAGCCAGTTTTGAGGGAAAAGAATGACGTGGGAGGTGGATGCACATGCAGAAGAAGCAACATGTGTAAGGCAGACATGCATTTAGGAAAATAAACACATGCAAAATAGACATGCATGCAAAAGAGGGAGACATGTGAGGCACACATGCAAGAAGACCTAGCCATGATAGGGTTAGGTTTTTGGTAAGAGAATGTAATGGCAGGTAATCTAAACATATGTATAAGTAGGTACCTAGGAGGTCTAGGCCGGGGGGTTGTTTTCATGTGGGTTTTGGGGGGTTCTTTATTGTTCGTTTTGGGTTGGGTAGTGTTACTATGATGTAAAAAGATAGAATGACTATAAATACGATCTATCTTGTAAGTTGTTGAGATAAGGAGAGGAAATAAGGGAGATCTTGAGGGTTAGATCATAGGCCAAGGAGCCTGGTGTGATGCTAGTCCACCTTATTGTAGATCTCAACCTAGTTTGATGGAGAATTAGGATGCACAAGGCGCTGTAGTTTTGGAACCATAATAATAAAAGAGCAGAGCAACTAAATATTTGTGGATGTAGCCTAAGAGGAGTGAATCACGGTAGATCATGTGTCATGTGATTGAATGTTATGTATCTCTGTTGTTGTTAATGATTAGATATTAAATAAATGAATTAATTAATTAGCTAGATCTGATATTTTACATGCATGTGTAAGAATGACATATTAATCAAGATAAGTTGAATGTTAGATTAAATAAATGAAGAATACAGAGTGTAATTTCATATCCCCACTCATTTCCCAGGCTGCAAGCACTTGAGCATTGCAACCACCCATAAGAACTATCTCGAATGAGACTGCGTAGTGCATCCTATACATTGTGTTGCCTTATAGTTTACCAGGAGGACTGATAGTTTTAGGGGGGTTTTGTTGGAAACCAAGTGGACATGAACCTGGGTCAGCCCAAGGAGGGTAGAAGGAGTGAACTATAACCAAAAAAATTGTTTTTTTGCCGGTTGGGATAGATAGAGATTGAGTGAATGAGATATGTTGAATAATCATGAAAAGAAGGTCACATCTAGTGACACAACATTAAAAGAATGAGAATATAAAAGGGGATGTTGAGACCGTGGAACCCAATGAAGGAAAATATTGAGAGATGGTTGAAAAGAAAGGAGATGGAATTTGTGCAGAAAGATAACAGAAACCCAAAGTGAACACCGCTTAAATATTTGGACAAGTATGTATTCAGTGACTTGCATGAAGTATTTTTCTGTGATTTCCCACATGTGTTGCAGGAGTGGATATTGAGGTTGAAAGACAACCATCCTAGAAATCAGATCATATAGCTAGAGTGGAATCCTTTGGACATTGTGCAGTTACAGCAAGTTGACAATAAATTTACCTGCGTAGTAGATTTCTGGTTAGACAACATTGTTGCAGGATTTATCACAGTATTTGCAGTAGATACTGCCAAGTCTTATAGCGCAACATAGAAAGATTACCTGAAGGGACCTTGAGGTAGGTATATCATATATTTGTATACTTCCATTAAGATGTTACTATATAGCAAAGGTGGAATGACAATGGCCTCAGATAGCTAAGCTTCCATGCGTGCATGGGGGAAGGGGGGAAGCACTGACAAGAGACGGAGAAATGAAGGAAGAGATGGATAAAGGAAAGAAGGAGGAGGCCTTGGATCAAATCATGATGGAGGAAGACCAGATCAAGCAGATCATGGAAAAAACTAGAAGAATGTGTAGTGGAGTACCCTACCAATATAATATGAACAATGAGAAGAGGGCCATAGCCACGAGGGAAGGATTAGAAAGTGATGAAGAAGAGGTAGAGGATATCCGTGCTATGGATCATATTCAGGAAATCCTGTGTGTGACATATGAAAGGAAGACAAGAGGTCCAAGAGAAGAAACCATAGGAAGAGCTCCTATCCATATCAGTTTTAGTGTGGAGCCCATAAACCCATGCATGACTAATACACCAGAAAGAAAACCACCATTTAGAAAACTGAATTTTAGTGGAAAAAACACAACATGAAGTACATCTACACAAGGAGAAACAATTAGGGGAGCTAGTTCAGGAAGTATTAGTCAAGGATATACATTGCGCAGAGGTAGTAGTTCAACATTTAGGATGGCAGGACATGATCCCACCATCAGGTTACTAGAATTCAAGGGAGAGGCGTCAGAGGACCCAGAGAAGCACTTGTTCATCTTTGAAAAGATATGGGAAGAAAAGAAGATCACATATGAGGATACCAAATTGCACAGTTATCCATAATGATAAGAGATCATGCATTGGATTGGTACATGAGCTTAACTGCAAATAGTCCACCAGGAACAACCAGAATGATTATGAATAACAAGAAGTTGTTGATAAATGAATTCCAGAAGCGTAGCTCAAAGGATCAATACATGAATGAGATGATAGAAATTAGGCAGAAACTAGGAGAATATGTATGGGAGATAGACAAGAGATTCAAATGATTGAAGGGAAAGCTCAAGTATGCCATGACAGATATGCAACATAGGCATCTGTTTGTGAATTCACTACTACCACACTTGAAATATCCTTTGAGACAACAAAAGTTTCAAAATCAGGAAGAGGCTCTGTAGGCAACCTTGCAACTAGAAGAGAACCAATATTAGAAGACAGATCCAACAATAGAGGAGATAAAGGAAGACCTGAATAATATAACATTTCAATTAAATTAGAATAGGAGTAAAGACAAAAGAGAAGTTGTTTGGTGCACCATATGTAGGACAGAAGGACACCATAAGAAGGAATGCCCAACATTTGTGAAGTACATGGAAAAAGGACTACCAAACCATTTTCCATCAGGAGGACTATGGTGTGATATATGTAAGACACATGGGAATGATCCATATCATTGTCCAATGATGCAAGAATACTAGATAGTGCCTAAGAGTTCATATTGAACCTTTTGCAATTCAGTAGGCCATGATGACAAATATTACAGGATAATGGAGTTGATGAGGGAAAGAACATCAGACACGTATAGGGTCCATGAAGAGTTGATGATAGGGAAAACTGCACCACATTTTAACCAAGTACCATCCCCATATGACACTATTCCACAACAATATAACACTGTGCAACTGTAGTACAATATTGAGCAACCATAGTATAATCCTGCGCAATATAACTAGGAACCTCAGTACAACGCACTGTGAGGATATAGATATGGTTACCGAGGTGGAGCATGAGGTAGAGGAGGCTTTCAAAGAGGCATAGGACCAGTGCTATGCCATAATTGTCAACAACCAGAACACCATGCAAGAGAATGTCCACTTCCACCTACGACATGTATGTATTGTCCCGCATCCGAACATGACATAGAAGATTGTCCAACACTATTGGAGAAGATCCATGAAAAGTGAAATAAAAGCAATCAGAATGCTCAATGGATTTTTGTAGAAGTGAGGGATGAAGGAAGAAATATAAACATAGCTATGCATGGAGGAGCTAAGACATGAGGTGGCGCATTAAGACAAGATCCAGCACAACACCAATGGGTGAAGAAAAATGTTGAACCATAGAAGAAGTTTGATGTGAAAAATGAAAAGGAGATATTCAAGAAATCCAGACAAGAATTATTGAAGCCAGACATTGCATCTACATCAACTGCATAGCACACCTAGGATGTACCAACATATGAGATGCCTTCATCATTGGATCACACTAATGAAGCACAACCTCTAGGACAAGTAAGTACCATAAAGGCTTTTCTACAATCTTGTGTTAAACTACTAAATGATCCATCATCTGTTAAAGTGTTACAAAATATGTTAGAAATATGTAGCACAAATGTAAAGGGAAATCTAGAATAGAAAACAATTAATCATCTTCATACGAGGAGGAGAACAAGCAGAGAATTCAGACTGAATGTCAACATTGGAGATTTCAACATGGGGGATATCATAATGGATTTAGGCTCCTAAGTGAATGTACTACCCAAGAAGACATGGAAATGCACGGGAGATCCCACATTAAGATATTCACTTGTTCAGTCGAAACTAGAAAATCAACACAGGGTTTTCCAATTGGGAGGATAAAGGGTGTGACAATAGATCTGGATGGAGTGCGCACTAAAGATGATTTCAAAATGATAGAAATAGTGGATGGCACAACACCTTATTTGACATTTCTTGTCTTGGATTGGGCATTTGATAATCATACCATAATCAATCTGTATACGAGGAATATGGCATTCGATTTAGGAGAGTACAAATTCATTGCGCCATTAGATCCATCAAAAGGAGAAAGGTTTGTAGAACCCACTTGTTTACACCTAGAGGAAATTAACCAGTTATATAGAACCACCGCGTGAGAAGAAAATTATGTGAATCCAACTGTAGATGGGGTACTCAGTTGGAGAAGTATCACATCATGCACATCAGAATCAGATATAGGGTTGTAGAATTGGCAGCAGATATTACATGAAGTTTCCACAAGAAGGTGCGCAAGAATAGAACACGCAGTAAGATGGGTAGGTACAGAGATAAGAGAACCTCCCAACTTTCATGGGGTGAATGACTTAGAAGAATTCCTAAAAAGATAGGAAAATGAAGATTTAGAAAATCAAGGGCTCTTAGCTCTAGATATAGCACTCAAGTCAACACCTGCAATATGGTGGGGTGTGCACAAAGAGATAGTCAAGGACTAGTACCAAAGTAAGCGATTATTGTGCATAAGATTTAGCACAGAATAGGGAAGCAACCAATTGTAGAGGTATGATGGATAGGGGACACCAGAAGAACACTTGGATAAGTAAAGAACACAATTGGAAATTAAACCACCAGAATAATGGCCTCACCACTTTATTCACACATTGGAAGGAATTTCAACAAACTAGTATGTAGACCAGGAATTGCGTAGAGGCACTACAGAATGGACAACATTACATCAAAACTTTATAGTCACCTTCTCATTTGAACACGAGAACCCCAACATAGATTCAACACTCAAACTGATCAGAGGGGTAATATTCATTCAAGAACTAGGGGTTGAACTTATAATAGAGTATCAACAATAGAACAGATAGATAGTGAAAGAACTATTGTCATGCTACCATTTGCAGGAAGAAGCACCAGATGAAGATTACCCACACAACATTCAAATTACAAAAATTGAAGGAGAAAGGGAGGTAGAAGTTCCATCTCTCGAATAAGAAGTATTTACTATGCCAATCAATGTGAAGAAAGTAAATATTGGGACAGCTGAGAATCTCAAAATGGCTAGTATTGGAGACTATTGGGACGAACAAATAGTAGAAAGAATAATACAGTTGTTGTGCGAGTACAATGACCTGTTCCCAACAACCTTTATAGAGATGAAAGGCATAGCAGGAGAGCTAGGAGAGATAAATATACCTCTCAAACCTGAGGCTATATCAGTTAGACAATGACCATATAGACTGAACCCAATATATAAGCAAAAAGTAAAAGAAGAAATTGACAGAATGTTGGAAGCTGAAATTATAGAACCAGTGGAGGAATATGAATGGGTAATCCCTATGGTAGTTCAGGAGAAGAAGCAGGGAGGGATTAGGATTTGTGTATATCTTAGGAAATTGAATGATTCTTTCCTACATGACCCTTTTCCTACCCCTTTCACATATGAGGTATTAGAGAATGTAGGAGACCAGGAAGCATACTCATTCACAGATGCATTCTCAGGCTACCATCATATCAAGATAGCTCTAGAAGATAGGTACAAAACCACTTTTTCCATAGAATGGGGATCCTTCCAGTACAAAGTCATGCCTTTTGGACTGAATAATGCACCAACAATATTCTCAAGAGTAGTTATAGCTGCATTCAACGAATTCATCCATCATTTTTTAGAATTATATTTGGATTATTGGATAGTCTACAGTCTGTTGAAAGATCATGTAGAGGTATTAATCTTGATGTTGGAAAGATGCAGACAATGTCATATATCATTAAATATCAAGAAGTGCATCTTTGGGACACCTTTTGGGATACTATTGGGCCATATAGTGTGCAAACAAGGCTTGCTAGTAGATCCTTCCAATGTTGCAGTGATTGTCAATTTACCACCACCAAAATTAGTACGTCAAATGAGAGAAACATTGGGACACATAGGCTACTACAGGAAATTTATAAAAGGGTATGCACAGATCACCATGCCGATGGAGAAACTGTTGAGGAAAGATAGTAAATTTCAGTGGAATAAGGATTATCAATGATGATTGGACACTCTAAAAGAGAAGATGGTAACAACACTGATACTAGTATTCCCAGATTGGAAAAGAAATTTCATCTGCACGTAGATGCATCAACAATAACACTTGGATCCATTCTGGCATAGCCAAGAGAAGGAGAGTTATACCATCCTATATCATTTGCAAGAAGAAAATTGTTAGAGTAAGAGAAGAACTGCAATACTATAGAATGAGAAGGCTTAGCAATGATATATGCACTGCAAAAGTTCAGACACTATCTACTTGGAAAACACTTTAAAATGTTGATAGACCATTCTTCCCTCAAATACCTAGTCAATAAGCCAGTGTTGGGGGGGAAAATTTGTAGATGGTTACTGTTGTTTCAAGAATTTGACTTTGAAGTGATAGTCAAGCTAGGGAAGTTGAATGCAGGACCTGATCACTTGTCAAGGATCACCAATGGAGAAGAACCTACGAATTTAGAGGAGAAATTCCCTGATGCACGGTTATTTTTCATTCCAAGTAGATGATGAATATTTTGTTGACATCTTTCAATACTTGAGTATAGGGACCGCACCAAAATGATTCAACACTGTGCAGAAGAAAAATATGGTAGTCAAAGCTGCAGACTATCAATTGATTGCAGGACACTTATAAAAGATGGGTGCAGATTGCATTTTGAGAAGATGTGTACTAGAACATGAGGGGCCTAGGATTCTAACCGAGGACCATGAGGGAATATCTGGAGGATATTACGAAGGAAAAGATACCACACAAAAGGTATTGTGCCTAGGAATATGGTGGATGACCATTCACAGAGATGAAAAGGACTACTTCCAGAGATGTGATGTATGTTAGAGGGTTGGAAACCTAATAGATGGGTTGAGATGCCCATAAGACCACAAATAACCCTGCAAGTATTCAACAAATGGGAAATAGATTTTGTGGGACCAATTAATCCACCAACAAAGAGGTCAGGAGCAAGGTATATCATTACCATGACAGATTACTTAAAGAGATGGGAAGAAGCAGCACCAGTAAAATATTGTAGAGTAGAGACATCAACACACTTCTTGGTTGAGTAAGTGATCACTAGATTTGGATTCCCAAGGATTTTGATGAGTGACCAAGGAACTCACTTCATCAATAGTACTATCAAGTCTATGACTAAGGAGTTTGAATTATATCATCAAAAGAGTACACCATATCACCCTCAAGCAAATGGAACAGTGGAAGTCTTTAATAAGATACTAGAGAATGCATTAACAAAGATATGCAATGTCAACGGGGATGATTGGGACATGAAGATACCAGCAGTATTATGTGGATACAAGACTACATGCAAAAAAAATTCAGGGAAGACACCATTCAAGTTGGTGTATGGACAAGAAGAAATGGTGCCATTAGAAATTTTGGTACCTAGTCTACGTGTAGCAGCAATCACCAACATGACAGAATGAGGCGTATTACAAGAAAGGCTACGTCAGCTGATGGATATGGAAGACAATAGGATTCTTGCAGGATTTCACCAAGGAGTACAGAAAGCAAGGGACAAGTATTGGCATGAAATACATATCAAAAGGAAGAATTTCAAGGAGGGAGACCTAGTCTTGGTGTATGACAATAAATTTCTTTAGCACCCAGGAAAATTCAGAATGCATTGGTTGGGATCATATGAACTGAAGATGATCACAGACGGGGGAGCTTTACAGTTGAAATATTTAGTAGGTACAAAACTCAGAGGAATGATCAATGGGAGTCAACTGAAGCCGTATAGGGACACTCAACCTCCTAGTAATTAGGAATTTACCACGTAGTAAAGAGATATGCATATAGGGAAAAAAACAAAAAAAAGAAAGAAATAAAGAAAACATTGCGCAAAACATACATAAAGTGGAGGAACTGTTGGAGAAGAGATGTCCGCTATGGACCCAACTACTATGTTAATAACCAAATATCAATATAGCATATAAAAACATCAGAATAAGTACTCAACACCTTCAAAAAGAAAGAATTTCAGGTAATAATCCTCTTCGAGGGGGAAACCTTCTTATACCCCACATAAATGTCCAAAAATAAGATGATTCCAAATGAAAATGTCTCCTTGGTATATATAGGAGACTACGAGGTACAATTACAACTAATGGACTAAAGCCGACATGAATAAAATAACATTACTAATGTAATATTCCCCAATTAAGGGGTAATGAGTCACTATTTAGGGCTTAACATGCCCCTCCCCTTGAGACAATTGTTTTCCGCAACGCTTGAGTATCTCTGGATTCTTCTGTATGAAAGACTCATCTTCCCAAGTGGAATCTTTAGCCGGTAATTTCCTCCATTTAACGAGATACTATGAAATGGATCTATTCCTCAGCTGACGAATTCTTGTGTCAATGATGGATTCAGGATCCAATATGATTTTTCCTTCCTCGTCAAGTTCTGGAAATATAGTTTGAATTGGGATCTTGTCACCTATAACCTTATTTAAGCATGAAACATGGAAAACTGGGTGTACTCATGAATATGCAGGAAACTCCAATTTGTATGCCATAGTACCAATCTTTTGCAACAACTTATAAGGGCCATAGTACTTTGGCGATAATTTATTATCCTTCTTGGCTTTCTTGAGGGACATCTGTTTGTATGGCTATAGTCTTAAAAACACACAATCCCCTACTTCAAAACTTCTTTCACTATGATGTTGATCTTCTTGTTGTTTCATGCGATTCTATGCCATGGTCAGGTTGTCCTTTAAGATTTGGAGAACTTGTTGTTGATGCTTGATGTGATCTTCCACTTCTTGAACCTTAGATTTTTCTTTTAGAGAAGAACTGATGGAAGGAGGGTGGTATCCATAGAGTTCCATAAATGGTGTTATTTTTGTTGCAGTATGAAAGGAAGTGTTATACCACCATTCTGCCAAGGGTAACCATTTGAACCATTGTGTTTTTTTACCAGAGACAAAGAAATGAATGTATCCTTCCATACATTTGGTCACTATCTCGGTTTTTCTATCATATTGAGGATGATAGTATGAGCTATGAGCCAATTGAGTACCCAAAAAAGAAAATAATTCTATCCAAAAATGTCCAGTAAAGATGGGATCTCTATCACTTATAATAATCTTTCAACTGGCATGTAGCTTTTGAACTATCTCCATGAATGCAGTGGCAACTGTATTGGCTTTGGAGGGATGCGAGCGTGTACAAAAGTGTGTGTACTTGGTGAGTCTATCAACAATCACCATTTCAAAATCTTTCCTTCAGAATTTGGTAACCCTGTTATGAAATCCATGGAAGCCTCCTCCCAATGCTGACTTGGGATGACTAATGGTTGTAAAAGACCTGGGGTCTTAACTTTTTCCACCTTATTTTGTTGGAAAACCAAACATTCTGCGACAAACCTTTGAACATCTATTTTTAAGGCCATCCTAAAAAAATTCCTTCTTGACCCTATGGTAGGTTTTCAAAAATCCTGAGTGCCCTCCTACTGGAGAGGTGTGCAATTCCAATAGTACCTTTTGCTTGAGTTGGGAGTTCTTACATAAATATAAGTGATATTTGTACCATAGTGAATCATTTTTCCATGTAAATGTATCTGATGCACTGGAATCCTGCTGCAACCTTTGAATGAGATTCCACACTTTTTGGTCATTCTTCCATTGATCCCTTGCTTCTATTATCCAATCAGGTTAGATGATTGAGATAGCACAAAGAAAGGCCTCAACGTATTCATCCTTTCTTGAGAGTGCATCTGCCACAATATTTCGCTTCCCTTTTTTATAGACAATTTCAAAATCATAACCCAATATCTTGGTCACCCATTTTTGTTGTTCTTTTGAAGATAGTCTTTGTTCCAAGAAGTATTTAAGACTATCATGATCTATTTTGACCTTGAAGTGCCTACCTATTAGGTAAGGACACCACTTCTTCAATGCATGTAGTATTTCCATCATTTCGTTCTCATAAATGGGTTTGTGTAATTCCTTTCCCTTGAGTGGTTGACTTTCAAAACCAGGGGCCTTCCTTCTTGCATTAGGACAAAACCAATTCCATTTCCCGAGCCATCACATTCCACAATAAAGGTTTTTATGAAGTCTGGAGTGGTTAAGACAAGATCTTTGCACATCAACTATTTAATTTGTTCAAAAGCTTTAGTTGCCTCTGGATTCCATGAAAATGCATCCTTCTTAGTTAGTGTCATTAGAGGTGTTGCTATTCTTCCATAGTGCCAAACAAACTTGCGGTAGTAACCTATCAAACCCAAAAATCCTCTAATATTCTTCAATGTTTTTGGAATCAGCCAGTCCATCATGGCCTTAATCTTGTTAGGGTCTACCTTGACACCTTCATGATATATAATATGACCCAAATACTCTACCTCATTCACTCCAAAGAAACATTTGGATGGTTTGGAATATAGTTGTTGCTCCTTTAGTATTTGTAGCACTTGTCAACATGTCGCACATGATCCTCCCAAGACTTTCTATAGATTAGTATATCATCAAAAAATACTAACACAAATTTTCGAAGGAAGGGCTTGGAAATGGAATTCAACAACCCTTGGAATGTGGAAGGTGCATTTGTAAGGCTAAAATGCATGACCAAAAATTCATAATGGCCTTCATGAGTTCAGAACATTGTTTTTGGGATATCTTCTTCCTTCATTCTAATCTGATGATACCCTGAATGAAGATCCAACTTTGTGAAATAGATTGCTCCATGTAGCTCATCTAACAATTCAGCAATGATGGGAATGGAAAATTATATTTAATAGTGATCTTGTTGAGCTGTCTATAATCTGGACACTTACACCATGAGCCATCTTTCTTTAATACCATTTCCAACAGTGCATAGTAAGAACTTTGGCTAGGTCTAATAATGCCAGCCTCTAACATTTATTCAACCATGTGCTCAATTTTACTCTTCTGGGCATAAGGGTATCTGTATGGCCTAGTGTTA
>JZKD02S1547214.1:166566-196304 GCA_000966675.3 Picea glauca
TTTGGGATATCTTCTTCCTTCATTCTAATCTGATGATACCCTGAATGAAGATCCAACTTTGTGAAATAGATTGCTCCATGTAGTTCATCTAACAATTCATCAATGATGGGAATGGAAAATTATATTTAATAGTGATCTTGTTGAGCTGTCTATAATCTGGACACATACACCATGAGCCATCTTTCTTGAATACCATTACCACCAGTGCATAGTAAGAACTTTGGCTAGGTCTAATAATGCCAGCCTCTAACATTTATTCAACCATGTGCTCAATTTTACTCTTCTGGGCATAAGGGTATCTGTATGGCCTAGTGTTAGGAGGATCACTCCCAAGAATTATGTGAATATCATGATCATGATTTTGATTGGGTGGAAGACCTTTGGAAATATCTTCAAATACTTTGGAATGATTATCAATGATCCCTTGGAGATATAGGGGAATAGACGGTTTAAATGTTTGAACATCTAGTGAGCATAGTTCTGCAATTACACCTTGATGCCCCTTTTTTAATAATGTTTTCATGCCATTGGAGCTTAATACCTTATCGAGTTTCCCTGTGATACCTCTTAACTCAATTTCTTTTCCTTCCAATAAAAATTTCATGAAAAGTTCTTGAAAATTAGAAGTCATTATTCCTAATGATTGTAACCATTGGATTCTTAGCACGACATCAACACCAACCATGGGTATAGAAATCATTGGACTATTCATTACATATTCTCCCATATTAAGATTGATCTTATTTCATTTTCCTGAGAAATTGATAGTTCCTCCATCTATAATCATTACTTGAAACTTTGGTGCTGAATATACAAAGCAATTGAGAGCTTTGGCTAATTTATAGTGAATGAAATTATGAGTACTACCAGAATCAATTAGGACTATTACCTTTTTCTTTTTGATATATCCTTAGATCTTGAGTGTTTGAGGAGTGCTAATTCCAACAAATGCATTACACGATATCGTGGGTGTCAACTCTTCAGAATAAATCATGTCTACATTTTAATCTTGAGATGGTTCTTGTTCTTTTTCTTGTTCTTATTCCTCTTCACAATCTCTGTAGAATAATTTCTTCTCACCACACTTATGTCCCTTACTGTAATTTTTGTCACAATTAAAGCATAAACCTTTTTCTTTTCTTTCCTTCAATTGTTGAGGTGTCAACTTGATAGATTGAGGTGTTTTAGAAGAAGGAGCATTATTCTCTCGATAGATGTTAGGGGTGGTCCTTCTAGTAGCCATAGCCATATTTTTACTTTCAACATTTATTGCCACCCTAAATACATTCTCCAATGATTTGGGTTCCCAAAGAAGAACCTCATGTTGAATGTTATCCCTTAAAGTTCCTATGAATACATCAATCAAGTGCTCATATGGAATATCTATTACCTCATATTCAATCTTTGGAAGTTCTCAATGTGCTCTGTAACTAAACCCTTTTGCTTGAGATTTATCAATTGGCTAAAGAAGATATTCTTCCTTGTATCCTCATAGTATGCTACCATTTCTTCAGTGAAAATTGTCCAAGTGACATTTGCGAGAACAAAGCCATCGATACCACACAAATTGATTGGGCTCTAAATATAAAGAAGCAATCTGTACCTTTTGTGTATGCAACAAATTATGTAGATCAAATAATTGCTCCATCTGAAGTATCCATGTGATTGGGTCTTTGCCATCAAACTTCCTCATATCGATCTTAGGAAAGTGGTTGGTCTTCAACCCAAAGTTATAGTTTCTCCATTCTTAATTCATCTTCCTTGTGTCCTCATCATGAATTTCATGGTATACATTTTCACTTTCAGGTGTCCTCTCTATTAGGAAATTTTTCAATCCTTCCATGATCTCCCCTTTTAAACCATGCATCTTAGTATTTATTGCCTCCAACTTATCTTCCATTGAATCCATCATCTCTTGTAGTTCATCTTTTGTTATTGTCTTCTTTTGGAAATAATTTATAATTTATGTCCCTACACATTTCTTCACCTTCATAAAGAGTCAAAGTAGGAGTTTTTGGAGGCTTATTTGGTGTAGAAGTTCCCTTTTTTGGTGGCATGTTTTCCAAGTATCACTTTAAACCTTGATTTTGAGGTGGTTCTGCTAGACAATCTTCCTTTTATTGTATCTCCAAAATTTCATCCCTTCTGGGTGTTGTTCCTGAGTCTGTACTTAAGGCTTAAAAGTACAATGTCAAGGCATCCGAAAGTATGATAAAGGTTGATAAAGGATTACACTAACCTCTGGTATGGGAAGCTAATGATTATTTCTAAGTTCTCATTGTCTAGCTTCCAACTGTTCCTGGGTAATAATATCTTGTTCAATGGCTTCCCATGAACGTTCCAATTCCTCCCAGATGTTCGCAGTTTTAAGGATTGTGTCAAAAAGATTTAAATCGATATGTATTTGATTGGATAGTACAGGTTGAATATTTGGTTGAGTTGCTACAGGGACAGTCATTGAGGAACAGTACCACTATGGAAATGATTTAACAGAAAATTTTGATGTTGTTTCAATTTGGTTAAAATAAAGAGAAACTTTTGCATGAAGAGCGAAATAAGAATGCAAACTGAAGGCCCTTTCCCGTAACTGTATTACTTTAGTAAAAAGATGTGGGGTGAGGAAAAAATGTTTAGCTGTAGATAACATAAGGTTACTGTCAATAGAAAACTCACACATACACAGAAGAAGAAATCGACATAGGAATAATTGATATCATGTAAATGAATATAAAATCCTATAAATGCAAATTGGTCTTACACCCGCTGATAGCTGGTGCAGAGGAAAGACAAGAAACAATTATAGAAAAATGAAAACCGTTCACTATAGTAGTAGTCGTACTAAATTATAGTGGCACACATCAATTATGAAGAGTGAAACGAAATGAAACAAGAAACATAACAAAACAAACTTGTAACACAGTCGTGACGGAATCGGGAATCTTCAAATTTGCTTGTATTAACTTCTCGAATGCAAAAACTCAATTACAATCCCTCCCCAAAAGCTCCAGCCCTTTCTTCTTCTTTTTGTCCTGTATTTATACAAAAATTTCTGGCTAGAAACTTCTCGGTTTCATAAATGCAGCTACAATTTAGAGGAGCGAAATCACTCCACCTCTCCTACTCCATTTTCAAAAAGTGCCAGATGTTTGTCTTTGCTTGATTTCAGTACATATGATACATTTGTCCTCAAACTGGGATGTAAGCTATGAAGGTTCTGCTTGGAAGCTGGGAGGAGAGAAATCACTCCATCTCTCCTATTCTATGTTCAAGAGGTGCCAGGTGCTTGTCTTTGCATGGATTCGGTGTACCGGATACATTTGTCCACAAACTGGGATACCAGCTGCAAAGGCTCCGCTTAACAGCTGGCCTCGGTAAAATAGCACTCTCGGGATAACTATGGAAGTTTATCACCCATTTGTGCATTAATGATGTCAAGGGCGCTGAGTTGTGCGCTAGGTTGAATCAAATGTTTGTCAACTTGAGCCATGTCTGCCCTGTCCATTTTAGAGATTTCCGCTGAATCTCTTTCATTCTTCTCCTTCATGTCAAAGGAAATCTGATCCACATTCATTTTCCTTAACATCTCTGAGTCACCTCCACTCTCCATTCCTAATATCTCACCATCTATAGCTTTGAAGGCTTCCTCCAATGAATTGGTTACCTTTTGGGTCTGTTCTTTTCTTAAGGTAATATTATGTTCCCAATCCTTTAACAAAATATTACCTCTAGTTTGTTCAGCGATGGTGAGTCCGGGAGAACCTGCTGAAAACCTGTTGTTAGTAGCTATCACTGCCTCTTGAAAAGCGACCCAAGCATCCTCTGTGTTCCTCTCTTTGAAGATCAGATTTTCAGAAATCCGATGCATTAACAAGCAATCTTCTGAAATCTATCCCACTCTGTCTAGCAGACTCTGTTGCGCAGAAGAGATCCTGTTCCGAATATCGATCGCTTGGGATTTAAAAATCTCGATGTCAATCACCTTGCTTTCAGTGGCCTCTAACTGAGCCTGCATCACTGTGATCGTACTCCTCTGCTGACCTGACTGTATCCGACCATCTCGGATCACCGAATTCGCTTGTTCCAACTTGGTTTTTAAGACTTCTATTTCCTTTTGATCGGCCAATTGGGCCAGTTCTATTTCTCCACTCGCCTGACTCTTAGCATTTTCTACTTTCGAAAAAAGGATCCTTTTTTGAAAGTGAAAAAACATTGCTATCCAGACGACAAGATTTCAGAGTTTTAAGATTTTCGGAAGGGAAAGAAAAACAACTTTAGATCTCAAGTATCGAAAAATGAAAATTGCGCGAGGTAAAAAACAAGGGCGGCTCCAACATAGCCTCCAACTAGGGATCCTGCTTCCCTATGAGGTAGGAAGAACAGTAGACCCGGTGCCAATATTGGGTAAATGGAGTCATAGGCTAAAATCAACAGAAAAATTTCAAGTTAAAAGATAGAAAGGGGGAGGAAATCTTCGCTTGGTACCCCAGAAATTTTTTCGAACTCAGATACTCTTTCTAAACACAGCTGAAGTCACTTCCATAACTTCCCTTTCTCACTACTCACTTAGGATACGCTTTAAGACAGTCAAAACGATCCTAGGATATTCAACAGATCTTATGATTCTCAGCTTGCATTAAAAGAATGCTATTATACAATTTAAATGGGGAAGTCCCATTGGAATTTGGGGAAATGATC
The DNA here is from genome assembly GCA_000966675.3 of Picea glauca. Lineage (NCBI taxonomy): Eukaryota > Viridiplantae > Streptophyta > Pinopsida > Pinales > Pinaceae > Picea > Picea glauca. Next base: position 171,262 of record JZKD02S1547214.1, read on the forward strand.
AGGCTTTCAGAAAGTGTTGGTTATCGAAGTAGATTGATATTTATGTGTAACAACCTTATAGATCTCTCAGACATTGCTTCATTGCCAGCGAGCCTGTTCAGTACCCCGGTGAAGTTGTCTGATCCCTTTTCAACTGAATTTCTTTTCACCACTTCGGAAAATATTCATGCATTTAAACGCTAAGACAAGGGCAATCATTTCTGAATTTCCTTTCATCGTCTTAATGGACTAGGTGGGGGCAATCATTTCTGAATTTCCTTTCACCACCTGTCTTAGTATTTACTTTAAAAACATGAAGATGGGAGCAATCAGTTTTTATCAGGGCTGAGATCTGTGTAATATTTTTTATCAGAGGTCTGTCCACTTATTTTGACTACTCGGTACCAACCTTCCTTTGACCCTCACAAGACCTTTGTTCTTAGGGAGATAGGGGAAAACAATAAAATTTTAAGGAACATCCTGTTCAAGCAAGCCTTTGATTTTTCTGATGTTGTCGAAAAACCTAGGAAAGTTAGGATCACTATAAACGTTCCTTAGCTTAGCAGAAGATCAAGTAGTTGTGAAGACCAACTTTCTCATTAAGATCTGCTTCGGAATCCCTGAGGTTTAAAACGGAAAAACCTTTATTTCTTCACAAAGACTTGGGAAGGTAATGACTTGCTAAAAGTTAGGATCAAATATAGACAGAAAACAAGGCAGCAATTCAAAAGCTTAATATACCAAAAGGTCACAACAGTTCGGGACTGGTTTTCGGATATATTTAGGAACAAAAATTATGATTGACTGTTTTTTAGGTTTAATGAATTCATTCGAATTATTTCATTTGAAGACTACGAAACCAAAAATATTTCTGTTATCTAACCTTTTATATTGCAAATTTGAAAAATGTTACCTTAGTTTGCTAAAACAGCCTTTCATGACCTGGGTATTTAGAAAGCTCACCTCTATTTTTTCTTTCAATTTCTTTGTGGACTACGAATTATCTTATGTATCACCTGTTTTATGTCGTTCTATTCCCAACACCAACCTGCATATTATTTTTTCAGCTAGTTTAGTCTGCAATTGGAATCCTTCAAAAACAGATACAAATTTTATTGAAAATGTGTTGAGAGTTTAGGAATGAAAACCAAAAATTAAAGGTAAATGTTTGAACGAAAACACAAATATGTACAAAAATTCATAATAAAATTTACTTATTTACAAATATATACATATAATTTTTTATTCATTTTATTTCTTTTTTATCTGACAATTGTCACGTCATGTAGTGCTTTAAGTACCGCCCATTGACAGGGGCGCTGAGAACTTCTCCATCAATATTTTCCAGAAGAAAGGAATTCTTTCCTTCTGGAGATGAGACCCTGAATGGTCCATACCAAAGGTGGTCAAATTTTCCATGCTTCGCGGCTTCTTCCCTTCTCGTATCCCATCTTAACACCAAGTCACCTAGGAGGAACTCTCTGTCCTTTGCCTTGAGATCAAACAATGCTTTCATATCGTCCTGGTATTTTTGTATTTTCTCATCAACCTCCACTCTGAGCTGTTGAACCTCAATCAACTGGTTAATTCTCCTGGTTACATGATTGGGTTCTTCATTCTGATCCTGCCATAATTTCATCACTGGTAGTGCTAAGTTTATGGGCAGAACCGCCTCGGTCCCATAGACCATCTGAAATGGTGAAATGACGATAGATCTTTTAGTGCTGATGTGGTTTTCCCACAACGTATACTTCAAATGTACATGCTAGGACCTCTTGTTTTCGTTCAGTACTTTTTTTATTACGTTTACCAGGCTCTTGTTAGATGATTCAGTAGTCCATTTCCCTGAGGATAATAAGCAGTGGAATGGCCAAGAATGATACTGTAATTCTGGTAGAAGTCGATCATAGCCATGGACTTGAAGGCCTTGGCATTGTCGGTAACAATCTTTCGGGGACACCCAAATCTTGATAAGATGTTATCTTCCAAGAAGTCGATCACCACCGAGTCCGTTTCCCTTTTGGTTGGAATTGCTTCCACCCACTTTGTAAAATAATCTGTGGCTGTTAAGATCTACTTATGCTGATCACTGGAATGGGGATTGATTTCCCCTATGATGTCTAATCCCCATTGTTGAAATGGGGCTTCAGTTTTGATTGGAACGAGTGGTAGTTCAGGGAGTTTCTGCTTACCAACGAATATTTGGCACGAGTAACAGGCACATACTTTGGCATTGACGTCTGAAAATAGTTTCGGCCAATAGTATCCGGCCCTCAAGATCTTGTAGGCTATGGCTCTCCATGCATGGTGTCCTCCACAGATTCCTTCATGGAATTCTTCTATAACCCGTGGAGTTTCCGACTCAATCAGACAGACCAGTAAGAACCCGAGTGGATCCTTCTAGTATAGTTGATTTTCAGAGATGCAATATTTTACAGCATGGAGTTTTAAAGTTCTGTATTTGGCTGGTGTTAGTCCATCTGGACATTTCAGGTTTAACAAATAGAAAACTATATCTTTATACCAGCCTGACGACATGAATTTTTTCTTAACCTTGCTTGGATATGTCTGGTCATCCGGCTCTTGCAAACATGTGTCTCTGTCTTCCCCCTGTAGGCAATTGATGTCAAGAGCTCTAAGGTTCGACTCAGCCAAGAGTTTGGCCAGACCCTTTCCTTTTATCAATTTAGTAGGCTTGATTTCCAGATCAAATTCTTGTATTTTAGCGAGCCAGCGACCTCGTTTTCCATCACTATCTGGCTGTACCAATATATCCTTCACAGTGCTAGTTGGTACGTACGTGATAATTTTTGAATGAAGAACATAATTTCTAAATGCGTTTAGCGCTTTCACCATTGCGTACGCCTGTTTTTCTATTATATCATATTTTAGTTCAACATCTCTAAGGCTCTTGCTAAAAAACGCGATCGGGCATTCAAAGCCTTCATCATCTTTTTGCAGCAACACTGCAGCGATAGTATGTTCCGAAGCGAATGAGAAGATGAGGAAATCTTTTAAGTAATCTGGGCTTGTTAACATAGGTGCCTCGCTGATGACTTTTTTAATATGCTCGAACGACGCTTTAGCCTTGGTCGTCCAATTTATTCTGCTATATTTCTTCAGCATTCTTGTGATCAATTTGACAATCTCAGCAAAATTTGGTATAAACCTTCGTAAAAAAATTATTGTACCTAAGAAAGATTGAATTTCTTTAACGTTTCTAGGAATACTGATAGTTTGTATTGCTTCAATCCTCTTAGGATCAATCCTAATCCCATCTTTAAATACGATATGCCCCAGAAGCTTACCTTCCTGCATAGCAAAATGTGATTTCTTTGGGTTCAAAGATAGGCCATACCTGGGGCATTTCTCGAAAGTCTGTTTTAAATGGATCATATGTTCTTCATCGGTTTTAGAAAAAACCATCAAATCGTCAAGGTAGATTACTATGAACTTGTCTCTTTCTCCGACGAAAGCAATGTCCATAGCACACTGGAAGGTGGCCCTTGCATTCATCAAACCAAAAGGAATTTTATCATACATGAATGTACCCCAGGGTGTGGTGAAAGCGGTTTTTTCTCTGTCTTGCTCGTTCATGGCGATTTGGTTGTACCCCGAAAACCCATCTATCATAGACATTCGATTTGCTCCAACTACCTTTTCTAGGATGTGGTCCATTTTGGGAAGTGGATAATTATCCTTAAGGGAGGACCTATTCAAGTTCCAGAAATCCACACACAGTCTGATTTCTTCGTTCATTTTTCTGACAGGGACCAAATTTGCCACCCAGTTTGAGTACCTTAGAGGTACAATTATTTTCGCATCTAAGATCTTCTTAAATTCCTTTTCAATAACGGGCAACAAAATGGGGTTAAACTGCCTGAGTTTCTGCCTAAAAGGCTTGACTCCGGGCTTCAAAGGTATCTTGTGCTCAATTATAGAAGTATCATATGTTCGAAGCTCATCATAGGACCAGGCGAAAACATCTTTATACTGTCTGAGTAGGTCTCTGTACTGGTCTTTTACCTTAGGAGGGAGGAATTTAGATATCTTTACTATCCTGGAATATTTTTCAGTTCCTATGTTGCAGTCCTCCACCTCTTCTGGTTGGGGCTGCAAAGTGGATTTCACAGGTATGTCATTCTGATCGAAGAGTCTTTCTAAAGGAATTAAGCCTTTTGGGATCTGGTTGTTTGTAAGGAACAACATGCGATGGTCCGCTATTTTTTCTCGAAAGGTTTCAGGATCTTCACCCTCTTGTATAATCCACATCGGGTCATGTTGGTTTTCTTGGTCTAGGTGAGTTTTAGAGAATTCACCTATTGCCATAAGAAACTTCTGAATTTGTTCGTCATCTTCGAAGATCTTCCAGTGTCTGGCATTGTTTGGTATAGAGGGTTTATATCTAATTTCAATATGATATTTCTGTTTAACGTTAGTGGGAGGAGAAAAGGTTGAGGCTGCCTTAGCCAATGCGTCAACATATAGATTCTCTGTGCGAGGAATAAAATGGATTTTTATAGATGAGAAAAAATTCTCCATCAAATCCCAAGCGCAATTTCTGTATGTTCTCAGTCTGGGATGCTTGGCTAGGTATTGTCGGTTTATTTGTCTTACTATCAATTCAGCGTCACCATAAACTTCCAAGTTTTTTATATTTAACTTCTTTGCAGCCTCTAAACCTAAGATTAATTCTTCATACTCACATACATTATTTGTGTAATCTATGTCCCACTGCAAATGATATGAGAAAGGAATGGTAAACTTACCTTCAGGTGCTACCAAAAGTATGCAAGTACCAGCTCCTTCAAAAGATGAAGCGCCATCAAAGTACATTTTCCAGATACCATTTTTTCATAGTTCTTCAGTCAAGGGGATAAGCTCTTCCTGCTTCATATCAATTTATTCTGGACACCTGTCTAAACCATCATCAAATGACAATATGCAATTCCCCAGATCTTGGTCTGCAACGTAAATGGGAAAGTTATTTGGATTATGAGGATCACTGACAGTATACGCTAATCTTGTTTCTCAGTACAAACATGTAAACTGACCACCGAAGATTGGGATTGTGGCATATGACATGTCCAATTGTAGAGAGACTCCCAACTTGGCTCCCCATGATCTGGATAATAACATACCATATTTGGGGGGAATCTCTGCAATAACCACATCCATCAGGATACTCTTGACTGGGACCTGAGCTAGGGTAACTACCAGATATTTTATCATTCCCATACATTTAACCTTTCTTGAATCAAATGAGTATAGGTATCCATAGGGTCTAGTGATCTGGAGCCCCAACCTCTCCATTATAGTTTTGGGCATAACATTATGTGAAGCCCTGGAGTCTAACATGCAGTTATGCAGTAACTGATCATGTATATTCAGGGTGATATAGAAAGGTGCGACGTTGTCCTTGGATCCCTCAAAATGAGGACCAAAGGTGATGTTAGGTATGTCGTCTTCTAGGTTGATAACATCGGAGTGATTTTCTGGCTCATAAACACCCATCACTTTGGCAATTTGATTCCGATAAGTGGGCTTTTTTGCTAATTCTACCAAAGGAATCGGTATCTTAATTTTGCTTAATTCATTTTCAAAATTATAGGGTGTATTTTCCTTGTCCATTTCTTTAATTAAGATTTCCGAGCATTTTTCTTCGGACTTGTTTGTCTGGATCGCTTTATCACTCATGACCTTAGTCGAGGATGTAACTTTATCTATCGGTCCTATTTCCTTCGTTTGGGTTTCAGCTTTTTTCACCTCAGAGTCTTAAGTTTTTGCTGCCTTGGCTTTATTGCTGGGTAACAAAGAATCTTCCAAAGGAGGTTCATGAGATTGACCCCTTTGCATGATTCTCTTAGGTTGGTCAGTTGAGGTGGGCTTATTTTTAGGTCTCAGATTGTATCTGGGTTGAAAATCAGCCGCTATCATTTCCTTCTCTGGTTGAGATACGTAGAGGTCTGTATGATCAACTTCTTCTTATTCAATAGATGGTTGAAGGGTATTTAAAGATTTCTCATAGTCTTCCCTAGTCAAAAATAGCTGCGAACACTCATCACCGAAAAATGCAACTTCATCTTCCAAATCTCCGAAATCTTGGAGGTCATTTGCTCCTATAAAGTTTTCGTTTTCTTAGTGGAGCTTGTATCTTTTGATCTTCATTCTTTATTTTCCTCTGTTGATTTTGGGGATTTGGGTTTCTCCTGAAGTCCTTTTTGTTAGAAGAATCAGCTTTAACCTGATCCAACTCTATCCTAGAAATTTTGTTAGACAGATCTTTAATTATTCGGGCCATATCATCTACTCTGTCGTCAGTGTATCTATTTGACCCGAAAGGTCCCGCTGGTTCCCTATAGCGTCTATTTTCACGATTGATTGTTTCAACTTTAGCCTTTAACTTACCTGAAGCCATCATATTGGATTCTATTTCGACAGCATCGTCTTGCATTATATTCAAGGTGGCTCCTCTTCTTTCTCGCAAAAGCAAAGCAAAATCAGGTTCGAAATCTCCCGCAAAGGTTACTTTGGCTGAGGGTTTAGAAGGTTTGACAGCGGCTGGAATTTTATTATAAAGTTTGTTAAATCTCAGAATAAATTCCATAACGATTTCTGAGTTCTTTTTCTTTAGGGACCCAAAATTGGTAAGGTAATACAAGTGATCTTTTCTCTCTCCCCATTGTCTGAGGAAAGCATCTTCCAAGGCATCATATGTCCGAATAGAATCTGCAGGAAGGGTCTGAAAACAAGTTCGGACCTGTCCTTCGAAGGTCTAGACAAGTAGTCTGGAATAGACATCTTCGTGCTCAATACCACAGATGTCCGCGAACTAGTCAAAAAAGTTGATATGATCGGCTGCGGTTAGATCTCCCTCCCCAGTGAACTTAGGAAGATTTTTGATGCAGTTGTCAGGTAAATCATGGAGGGGAACGGGTAAAATGAGGGGAGCATATCTCACTGCTACTTTTGTGAATACTCTGGGAGGAGGGACATTATGATGTCCTCCACCTCCTCCTCCGACGCCTGCCATCGACTTGGGAGTAGGAAATGAGGGTGTAACACACTCTTTTGAATCAGGTGAAACTGGGAAGTTCTGCCGAAGAAAGGTTGGTGTGTCAAATGACGACGATCTTTCCAAAGGACCTTTACCCTTGTTTATAGATGGGAAAGTCTGATGTGGTTAGCTCTTAAATTTCAAGTAGTTTGTTTCTGGATCTTTGGTATCAGACAGAGGGCTGCCAGAAGTAGGAGGTTCTGAAGGGCATTTAGTTTTTAAAAGTGGATTTTTGGGTTTATTAACTGAAGTGGTTGTCTCAAATGAGCCTCTCGCTCTTAAAAAATTTTCAGGATTATTAACAGGCGTAATCAGCTTGCCATCCGGGTTCTGTCTGGTATGCCTTCTACCAGACGCCAGTTTGTGTTTTAGTGGAGTCACCAAGTGAAATATTTAAACAAGCCTTAAAATGGTGTGCACTCTATGTTCACTATCAAAGAGTAACACTATCAACGAAATAGTTTGTCCTTTTCCCAGGGAAAAGATTTCGTAACTTCGTTCCCCGGCAACGGCCCTAGAAAGATGTTGTTCCTGAGTCTGTACTTAAGGCTTAAAAGTACAGTGTCAAGGCATCCAAAAGTATGATAAAGGTTGATAAAGGATTACACTAACCTCCAGTATGGGAAGCTAATGAGGATTTCTAATTTCTCGTTGTCTAGATTCCAACTGTTCCTGGGTAATAATATCTTGTTCAATGGCTGCCCATTAACGTTCCAATTCCTCCCGGGTGTTCGCAGTTTTAAGGATTGTGTCAAAAATATTTAAAGTGATATGTATTTGATTGGATAGTTCGGGTTGAATATTTGGCTGAGTTGCTGCAGGGACAGTCATTGAGGAACAATACCACTATGGAAATGATTTAACAGAAAATTTTGATGTTGTTTCAATTTGGTTAAAATAAAGAGAAACCTTTGCATGAAGAGAGAAATAAGAATGCAAACTGAAGGCCCTTTCCCGTAACTATATTACTTTAGTAAAAAGATGTGGGGTGAGGAAAAAATGTTTAGCTGTAGATAACGTAAGGTTACTGTCAATAGAAAACTCACACATACACAGAAGAAGAAATCGACATAGGAATAATTGATATCGTGTAAATGAATATAAAATCCTGTAAATGCAAATTGGTCTTACACCCGCTGATAGCTGGTGCAGAGGAAAGACAAGAAACAATTACAGAAAAATGAAAACCTTTCACTATAGTAGTAGTCGTACTAAATTATAGTGGCACACATCAATTATGAAGAGTGAAACGAAATGAAACAAGAAACATAACAAAACAAACTTGTAACACAGTCGTGACGGAATCGGGAATCTTCAAATTTGCTTGTATTAACTTCTCGAATGCAAAAACTCAATTACAATCCCTCCCCAAAAGGTCCAACCCTTTCTTCTTCTTTTTGTCCTGTATTTATACAAACATTTCTGGCTAGAAACTTCTCGGTTTCATAAATGTAGTTACAATTTAGAGGAGCGAAATCACTCCACCTCTCCTACTCCATTTTCAAAAAGTGCCAGATGTTTGTCTTTGCTTGATTTCGGTACATATGATACATTTGTCCTCAAACTGGGATGCAAGCTGTGAAGGTTCTGCTTGGCAGCTGGGAGGAGCGAAATCACTCCATCTCTCCTATTCTATGTTCAAGAGGTGCCAGGTGCTTGTCTTTGCATGGATTCAGTGTACCGGATACATTTGTCCACAAACTGGGATACCAGCTGTGAAGGCTCCGCTTGACAGCTGGCCTCGGTAAAATAGCACTCTCGGGATAACTGTGGAAGTTTATCACCCATTTGTGCATTAATGATGTCAAGGGCGCTGAGTTGTGCGCTAGGTTGAATCAAATGTTTGTCAACTTGAGCCATGTCTGCCCTGTCCATTTTAGAGATTTCTGTCAAATCTCTTTCATTCTTCTCCTTCATGTCGAAGGAAATCTGATCCACATTCATTTGCCTTAACGTCTCTGAGTCACCTCCACTCTCCATTCCTAATAGCTCACCATCTATAGAATTGAAGGCTTCCTCCAATGAATTGGTTACCTTTTGGGTCTGTTCTTTGCTTAAGGTAATATTATGTTCCCAATCCTTTAAAAAAATATTACCTCTAGTTTGTTCAGCGATGGTGAGTCTGGGAGAACCTGATGAAAACCTGTTGTTAGTAGCTATCACTGCCTCTTGAAAACCGACCCGAGCAGCCTCTGCGTTCCTCTCTTTGACGATCAGATTTTCAGAAATCCAATGCATTAACAAGCAATCTTCTTGAATCTCTCCCACTCTGTCTAGCAGACTCTGTTGCGCAGAAGATATCCTGTTCCGAATATCAATCGCTCGGGATTTAAAAATCTCGATGTCGATCACCTTTATTTCAGCGGCCTCTAATTAAGCTTGCAGCTCTATGATCATACTCCTTTGCTGACCCGACTGTATCCGACCATCTCGGATCACCGAATTCGCTTGTTCCAACTTGGTTTTTAAGACTTCTATTTCCTTTTGATCAGTGAATCGGGCCAGTTCTATTTCTCCACTCGCCTGACTCTTAGAGTTTTCTGCAGCTGAAGCTACTCAGGCTTCGAGAGTCTTGATCAAGCGATTCTTTCTCTTGAGCTGATTTTTCAACGTCGCGACCGAGAATTGATTTGTCGACGCATACGCTCCCAGCGTTCCTACTATCTCGGTGGCAAATTCATCGCTCCTTTTGTTTTTTCCATCTGTCATCACTTTGAATTTTTTAGCAGTTGATCCTTCCTCCTGGGTGAACTCCCTCTTCACAATTGCGTTTCTCTTTTTTTCGAAGAAGAACTCATTGGGAGGAAGTTCTTCTGCTCTGATGGGCCTTAGTTCTTCACCGAAAATCCATCCTTCTCCTATGTTTCCTTGTGTTGACTGCAAAGGGGTGACAGAAGTGATGGGTTCCCCGATTTGCTTCGCCGCCTTTCCTGGTGTGCTGAGAGAGTCCCGTTCCTTCGGAGGATCAGAGGTCTTCGTTTCTGTCTCTGTCTCTGGATTCTGATTTTCTGGCAGGTCTGTGTTTTTTATTTCCACCTCTAGACTATGTTCCTTGGGTGGGTCATTAGTTTCTTTTTCTGTTTCGGGATTCTTCTCCTGCTCGGGATTCTTATCTTGCTTGGGATTCTTCTCCTGCTCCCCTTCCTGACATTTTTCGGGGTTAGAAGTTTGGCCCTCGGAACTTTCAGCCTCCTTCTCTTTATCCTTGGAAAGACCCAAGCCTCCTAGCACCACGGGGAGACATCTTTTTCTATGCTCCTGAAACTTTAAAACAGAGGCCATGTCTTCGGGTGCTAGAGATATGATTCGAACTAGCACTTCCCCATAGGACCTAGCCCCTCAGAAAATATCATCCGAGGGTGAACATTTGTGTTCAAACTTCTTCAACCCACAATTCGCCAAATGGTTGCTTACAATTTTCTGAGGATCATGCTTTTTATATTCAATAGAGACCAAACTCAGATCTTCCAGGGCTGCAACCTCAGCTTTAGCATGCCCAAAATCTAATAAAGAATAAGATTTTATCCGAATAGGGAAAAACGGCCATACCTTCTTCGATGACGCTTTGAGCTCTTTACTCACTCCGCCAATCACCGTTTGTCGGGCAATCTCGCGACAGGTCAGCTTGTCGAGGATGAACAATGGTAGCGTCAGAGGAGGAACAACAACTCCAAACACTCTAAAATAGGAAAACTCTACTTCCACGTACCAATCCGCGATACCGCTCAGATTCACACTAATGCTATCCGAGATGTGAGGTGGCGAAAGACAAAAAATGGTGATGTGCAAAGGCACCATCACCCAGTTGAAAATATCATAAATAAATTTATCTTCTTTATTTTCCCACAGTTTATCGTGGTACTCATGCATAGTTTTTTCTTGGGTTGGGCTCCAAGCCCAATTCATCAAAGGAAAAGGTGTCATGGAGCATATCGCGTCCATGATATATGCGGACATGAAGAATCTGGATGGTCCCTCGGCTGCCTTTTGCTCTTGATACTCTGTGACCCTGTTGAACAAGCTATCCGAGAGTATCTTCGCCTAATTGAATGAGCAACCTTCTGCTACCTGAAAGATGAGAGGTACCCACGCAATGTAGAAATGTGTTGTATCCTCTCTTCTGAAAAGTCGGCAAGTCATCATTGCCACATACATATAATTTGGCTCCAGCGAAGCAATTGAATACACTCCCTTGTCATTTTCTTTGAATGTCGCGGAGCGCGAAACCCAATATTTTATCAAGCTGGGCATGGTTTTGTCATATTCTTTGAACTCCTTTTCTTTGAATTCTTCCAGGAATTCGGCATTATACATGTATTCAGCAGTTGCTGGGAGCTTGTACATGGTTTGGATATGGTCTGGTCTGAAAGTTTCGACTGTGGTCCGTTGGTCGCTTATGATAGTCCTGGTGGGTAGGTCGATGTGATCCAATGCCCATCGGATCATGTCGTAGTATGGGAGAAACCGTGGTCCGGTTGCAACTAGGTGCATTCCCGACTGAACAATTGTCTTGTATTTAGTGTTCAGGTCGTCCTTTACATTGTCATTGTCATCGGAGTTTGAATAGTTCACTAATTCAGATTGCAAAATATCTTAAACAAATGACCAGTTGGGTATTGAGCCGCCAGTCTGAGGTGAAGTATTTGAGATGTTGTCTGGACCCTGCGCTGCTACCTCGACATTCACTTTCGCTGCTCTCCTCGGAGCCATGTCTGAAACTTGTGTTTTCGTTCTTCTGCGATAGACCTGTGTATACATGCAGAGATTAGTTCACTCGGAGAAAGGTGAGCTCTGTGCGGTTATGAGAAGTGTTTAAAATAGAATGAAACTTCTTATATATATTTGAAAACCCTGTACTATTGAAATAAGTCTGTCAAATCGCAAATAGAAATTTTTTTTTGCATAAATCTGATCTTATTTATTTGCGGATTTACCCTAATTTTTCATTAATGTCATCAATGTTCAGCGGCTTGACAGGCAGTCGGGTTAAGGAAGGTAAGTAGTTACCTCGTGGAGTGTGCCTACCTCGGTATGCGGGACGTATCTCGTTTAAATTTTAAAAAATCAAATCTTAGCAACTAAAATCATTTTCTCACTTTTCGTTGCATCGTGAATTTCCCTTTCACATTTTGATTCTTTAACTCGTGAGACTGCGAGTGCCGATTTTGCCTTAATTAACAATAACCGTGATTTGGCGCATCCTTAATTATATAATTAATTTATTCACCATATCGCAACTCGGAACTTTGAAGACAGATTTTTGGGAGAATGAAATGCCGAGTCGCGATATCGCGATGTAGGGATAATTAAGGCTCAAATTATGGGAGGAAAATTTTAGATTAGGCCACTAATTAATCTTGCCATAATCATCTCGCAACCTCGTGAGTCGGGATTTTAGGAGCTTTAACTCTATGAAAGAAAGTGCTGAGTGGCGAGGTGCCGAGAATCAAAGAATTAACCATGGTTAGTTTTTTACCTTTAGTCCTTGACCAAGGTTATCACAAAGGTTATCATGTTCTCGGCTCTCGGGGCTGTAAAAACCAAAACTTAGCCTCGACGAAATGCCGAGGCATGAATTCCCGAAAATGCATACTCATGAGTTAAAAGTTTTACCCTAGTTAATGTTTGCGTGAAAAAACCAAAAAACAAATTTGTAAATTCGCATCTCGAGACTTATGAATTCAAAGATTGAAGTATCCGTCTTGCAATATCCCGAAATAAAGCAAAAGAGCAAACCTACTTGTGAAAAAAGGATCCTTTTTTGAAAGTGAAAAAGCATTGCTATCCAGGCGACAAGATTTTAGAGTTTTAAGATTTTCGGAAGGGAAAGAAAAACAACTTTAGATCTCAAGTATCGAAAAATGAAAATTGCGCGAGGTAAAAAACAAGGGTGGCTCCAACACTGGGTATGAAATTTTATTTTTTGTATTTCTTTGATATGTATTCTCTGCAATGACACAGGTCTGATCAAAATTGGATGTGCCAAGTGGAATTTATGGTAACTTCCCCACAACTTGTTGATTTTTGGTCTTTCCAGGAAATCTCACTTGTATAGCGTTCCCCGCACAAAAAAACTGATATAAAATTATGAAAATCGTACCAAAAATACCATGGATTGCCCACTATCCAATGCAACTAGTCTCATGCAATTTGGATACTCTAGGAAGAAGTTATGATTGTTTTACCCGGAACACTTGCTTGAGACTAGTTAGATACCCTATCTTCCACAGGGTGTATCTACAATTGAAGATGACCCAGAAGCCGAAATTTTTACCACAGATACTTTACTAATTTATGTGAATATCCTCTAGAGTTTAGGCTCTGAAATGTTACAGAAACAATTTTATAGAAAAAATTCTGCAATGAATCAATTCAGGATGATTCTAGAACCCTATCTTCCACATAATGTATCTCTGAAATTGTAAGGCCTCAGAAGCTAAAATTGTAACCCAACGTACCTTGAGCCATCTGATAAATATCGTCCAAGATGTTCCTTCTAAAACGTTGTAGAAAAAAAGTTATTAGAAAAATTCCAAGGTGTCTCAGATGTAGCAGCGAAACCCCAAGACCTTGAGCTCTGATACCATATGTTAAGAACCAAATATCAATAAAGAATAGAAAAACATCAGAATAAGTACTTAAAGCCTTGAAAAAGAAAGAATGTCAGGTAATAAGCCTCTTTGAGGGGGAAACCTCCTTATACCCCACATAAATGTCCAAAAATAAGATGATTCCAAATTAAAATGTCTCCTTGGTATATATAGAAGACTAGGAGGAACAATTACAACTAATGGACTAATGCCGACATAATCAAAATAAAATTACTAATGTAATATTTCCCAATTAAGGGGTAATGAGCCACTATTTAGGGATTAACATACTAGAGGATGGGATCCTACAAGAGTTGCAAGGGAAGGAGGATAAATTGCATGCAACAATGGTAGATGTCAAGCAACGACAAAGGACAATGTCACTACTAGAGAATATTAAGATGGCAGCAGAAATGAAGAACCTTCAGGCAGAAGAAAAAGCAGTGTAGGCACAGAATATCTTATGACAGGCTCAGTGGAGCCCCTGCAGGAAAAGGCATAATAGTTGGTCATGGAAATCAATGCAGCAAAAGCATGCCTCGAACATATTTGATTGGAGGGGGGCAAGATGTTATGACCACTAGTCATTTCATAGGTGGTTGAAGCCATGTCAGCAAAGAAAAGTCAGGCGTAGGAGCAGTGCCAACAAATAATAGATATGTACGAATTACCAACACAAGTAGTGGCAAACACTGGAGTTAGAAAGTGATTTGGGATGAGTCATAATGTTAGTGTTGGGGTCCTATTGGGCATAGACCATTTTTGAGGGAAAAACATGATGTGGGAGGAAGATGTGCATGCAGAAGAGGAAGACATGTGAGGTATGCATGCAAGAAGACCTAGCCATGATAGGGTTAGGGTTTTGGTAAGAGAAGGTAATGGATGGTAAGTCTAAAATATGTATAACTAGGTACCTAGGAGGTCTAGGTCAAGGGTTTATGTTCGTGTGGGGTTTTGGGGGTTTGTTATTCTTCTTTTTGGGTTGGTCAGTGTTACTGTTATGTAAAAAGACAAAATGACTATAAATGCGATCTATTTTGTAAGTTGTTGAGATGAGGAGAGGAAATAAGGGAGATCTTAAAGGTTAGATCACAGGCTAAGGAGCCTAGTGTGATCTTAGTCTGCCTCATTGTAGATCTCGACCTAGTTTGATGGAGAGTTAGGATGCACGAGGAACTGTAGTTTTGGAACCATAATAATAAAAGAGTAGAGAAGCTAAATCTTTGTGGACGTAGTCCAGTAGGGGTGAACCACGATAGATCATGTTTCATGTGATTGAATGTTATGTATCTTTTTTGTTTTTAATGATTAGATATTAAATAAATGAACGAATGAATTAGCTAGATCTGATATTTTACATGCATGTGTAAGAATGACAGATTAATCTAGATAAGTTGAATGTTAGATTAAATAAATGAAGACTACAGAGTGTAATCGAGTATCCCCACTCATTTCCTAGGCTACAGGCATCTGAGCATTGCATCCACCCATAAGAACTATCTCAGGTGAGACTGCACAGTGCATCCTATGCGTTATGTTGCCTTCTGGTTTACCAGGAGGGTTGATAGTTTTAAGGGTTTTTGTTGGAAACCAAGTGGACCTGAACCGGGGTCAGCCCAAGGAGGGTAGCATGAGTGAGATATAACCAACACTTACCTTCAAGGACATATAATCAGCTAGATATGGAACTGATACAACCAAATTTTAGTGACGAATACACCACTCATGTCCATTCTGTTGAAATGGTAGGTCTCCATCAGGATGAGATATTTATGAAAAACTTAAATTTAGTCAACCTCCTTTTGACCCTCCTCATGCCTCTACCACCGTCGGTGAAGATGCGGGACCGTTAGGTTAGCCCATTAACCGTCTCGTTGAACCAGCAATTAATATTTATACCACTTCATGACAAGTTCATAGTGAAACATGAATCATGTTTCCTATTCATGTGCAAAGTAACTTGACGATTACACCTACTATTCCTCTTCAAGCTACCATTTCGTATACTCCACATAACCCTATTGGGAAACCTTCACACGAGAGGATGAAAAACCCTTCCATACACATAAACCCAACTAAGGGACAAATCCCTACTGGGGGGAAACCCTTGTCTAGAGGAAACAACACTACCGAGGGACAAACTTCCTTCCATACACCAGTTCTGACTAGGGGGGAACCCCCTTTCATTGGTCAAACCTCAGTTTTAACCTAACCGATGGTAGGGGGACAAACTTCATTAACAAGAAGCCCCCAACAATCCTGGGGACCATCCCAAGGAGGTATGTTTCATCGACCATATCAGGGAGGGCCATCAAACCCTAACCCTCAAGTAGGAATACCAAATCCCAATCATTCTGGATTACATTCTGGACAACCTTTCCTGGGGGTCCCGAATCCCACATGGGGTCCTTAAGGTCAATAATATTATCCTCCCCAAGGAAAAAATCCTTACCCTCCTTAAGGACAACTGATTTACCCTCCTTAAGGGCAGACTGGTTATCCACCTCAATCTAATCAAGCGAACTATCCTCCCCCAGGTTACACTAGTTATCCTCCCCAAGGCCAAATAGGTTTCCCTTCTCCTTTCATGAACATTCCTCAACAAATTAATCATACCTTTGCTAGTCAACAAGAAAAGTATATGGGAGGGCCTCCTAGCTACAACTATCCACCTCAACTAGTTTACAACCCTATTGGTGTCCCCATGACACACTAGTATCATCCTCAGGTCAATTGACATCTACCATTCTTATCCACTCTAGATCTACCAGATCTATCAAGATTGACAAATGATCCCATATTAAATTCTCCTTCCTGGCTAGTTATTCCTGCTAAATTTCCTTCCGATATCCTGAAATTTTACGGTAAACCTAGTGAAGACCCTAATAACCACGTTATGAATTTTCATCTATGGTGTTCATCAAATTCACTAATGGATGATTCTATCCAGTTATGTCTTTTCTAGCGTAAACTTACAGGTTCAACAGCCAAATGGTACATTGAGTTACAATGCAGAACTTTTCAATATTTTAATTCCCTTTCCATGGATTTTCTCATGCACTTTCAATTACCCATCCTGTAACATCCTTGACCATCCACAGACCAAGTAATGCTACCATGTGGAAATTACAGCTTATAAAAAATATATGCATTCTAATGAAATTAACATAGCTAACCTAGAGTTATTTCCATCATACAGACTTAAATAGAATTAAGAGCAATTCATACATGCAACAGAATACATGAAGAAATACAACATCACAACAACATACTTTAAATACATAATTAAACATAGGTATGATACTTATCTTTATCTCGAGTAAATCCACCAACTGCGTGCACACCTTCCACGAACCTCCCAGCCTTATACTGCACTGCTCATCACTCTTAGTAGTAGGTCACCCCTGAGCTAGGACTAAACTCCATTGGCAAGGTAATTCTAGGCTTGGAAATGATAACAAGGAAGTTTCACAAAGCAACATGAAGGATCTTTTATCCCAGGATCCACTTATGCCCACAACACATAGACCCTCATTCCCCACACACCTGCTCCACCCGAGGAGGATACACCTTCACTAATACAAGTCCATCGGCCAGTACACCTCCCTTACCTTGGGCTTCAACGGTAGGCTAGACCAGAAGTCTTAGAGTATTGTGGCTGCTACGGGAGTCCCTTCCAGGAGAACTCACTTCCCAGCAGACTCTCTCACCTAGGAGAGTTGCTCACAGGCATGATAACTAGTCTTTGAATCAGCTACATTCGGGTACAATTGACAACAACAGTAATAGAAACAACAACAACAGCAGAGAAAATTAGGTATGGACATCCAACAAGACAACAGCCTAACGCTAAGTCAAAACACAACTCAGGCGACTACAGTTGCGTTGGGCTTCACAGGAAACAACACAGGACAACTTTCCCATTTTTGGTTTTAGAGGTGCGAGAGGTATGTTGGTGTTGGACAACATAGAGGCAAGAAAGGTTCAGACAGAGTACAACTAGCCACTCAAACAAATGATGGAATAATGGGAGAGAAAACCCCCAAATCAGTTGACGCTTCCATTTTTAGCTGCATGATCCCAGGTCGACACTCGTCTTCTTGGAGCTACATGTGCTCCATTTGGCTTACATCCCCAATGTTTCACCTCTTTCATCACCTTCGTGAGAAAAGTAGAGGTGCTTTCAAGCTTAGTTGGGTTTGCTAAGCATGATAGTTGTAAGGAAAAGGGTTAGAGAAAGAAATATAAAAGAACAACTAAGAATTAAACTAAAGAATAAAACAACAACTAAATTAATGAACATAGGGACATAAGGACAAAAGAAACAATGAGGCCCATGTCACCAATGATAAGGCTGATATTAGTGAAATAAAACATTGAGAATAAAGAGGACTATGAGTCCCTTCTTCCTCCAAGGGAGGTCTCTTGGACCCCCACAAATAATCTCTTCTTACAACTTTGAAAATGAAAATGAAAATGGTGAAAGAATTCTTTGCTAATCCACTCAAGGGGTGAGATGGATTGCCCAATGCAATGATGCAAGTATACTCTTGGTAAGGATAAAAGATTCCTCAAGAGAATAATGGCAGCATAAATTTTCTATGAATTCCTTGAAAAATGAAGTGTATCCATGACCTTTTTATAGCATTCCTTTGAGGTATTGTCCAACTAGTTTGTAGTGTGTAAAGAGGCTAATTGGGGAATTTCTAGGTCTTTGACGAGCCACCCAGTCGAATCCAGTCTAGATTTGAGTGTCAAATCAACTTGGAAGCTGAACCAGAAGTGGGTGGGAGGCCGACCACTCTCATAAATGCGTTGTTTCTTAGGTGCACGACTTTTTGTGACAACAGTCACGCATCGTGCGCATGTGCATGAATCATGTGTTTCTGTTTTTTGCATGTGCGCACACGCCCTGTGTCTT
Organism: Picea glauca; assembly: GCA_000966675.3. NCBI lineage: Eukaryota > Viridiplantae > Streptophyta > Pinopsida > Pinales > Pinaceae > Picea > Picea glauca. The sequence goes on from JZKD02S1547214.1 coordinate 189,809, forward strand.
CATAGTGCCCTTTAATTTTTTCACTAGTTGTATAGTTTTGATCCTTTGGGAATGATTTTGTGATATTTTTGGTCCATGGGTGACCTCATAACTGTTTGACGATGTTGAATTCTTGTAACCATTTGCGGACGAAATTTCAGTGATAACAGATGCCCCCTGATAGATGAAGTTAGGAGCATACGTATAGCCAAAATCCATGATTGTTTCTTCTATTGAGAGTGTTGTTGTAAGAGAGAGAGATAGTGGGATTGTCCATAGCTTACCGTTGGATGGAGAAAGGAACTTGTAGAACCCGACCTTCCATAAGGTGTGTATAAATAAACTGTGTACAAATGAGGCAGGCATGCCCCATGCTCATGTCATGTAACTCAAAAAAGGAATGAAGTGTAGATGTAGACAACTACAGTGCCCTCGGGGGTGGTCTTGATAAAGGCATAAGACAATTCTGCGGAGGAACATACTCTGAACAGTAGGCAGTGATATCTGTAAGAAATATCATAGATCTTGTAGGCATTGATAGCCCAGCCCCGTTCGGAGGTATTCAAAAAATATAAGAAACAACTGCAATAGTCACAAAGTAAGACCCACTATAACATGAGAAAGTGTTGAATTCAAATGTTACGGGGGTCAATGACAGCAGGGAGCAATTGTGGTTCTCTCTGTGCCATCCGAGATCTCTCATTGGATAGGTAATGAGAATCAAGATATTGTCGTCGTTCTGGAAAATTGTGTTGATGTCAACAAAAGGGTGACATGACTCCCGGAATTGAAGGGCTTCGTGAAATATATGAGGTGAGGTTAGGAATTGGAGGAGGTACATGGTCGAAGTCAATATTTATGGAGACTCAAGAATGCCCTTGGTTGGGGGTATATGCGAAGTATAAGTGGCCACAACCATTCAACTAAGTCGAGTGTCAGGGAGACAATAAGACATGGGATAAGTTGTGCCAGAGGCATGACAAAGTGAACAAACTCAGAGGGCAGGGGTAAGTGGCCTATGGGATACTCAGAGGATATGGATGATGTCAATAAGAGTAGATGATAAGGAGTGCCCCAACCAAGGGAAATATGGGTTGTGTTTGCCAAAAAAGGGAAGAAGGTCGCCAAAGGTGACGACAAAAAAGGTAATCTAAATGCTGGAAACAAAAGCCATTTGTACAATAAATAAATAATATGGGATGAGTGTACAAATATAGAAACGGGTGCACCAATAGAATATGGTTGGCTCGGGCACAACTTGCTTGGAGAACTGGTGGAGGGTGTTGGCCCCATGGGTGGGTTTCTGTATGGGGTAGGTGAAATGAAGGGAAATTTGCAGATGGGCAAACTGATTGTGGATGAAATGGAGGGTTCATGATACTGCGAAGGTGCAGTCAAAAAATAGGACCTTGAAGAGATCATCTGGGAGTGTGGTGGGAAAGCTAGCAAAATGAGGAGAATGAGTATGTGGCTGATTCGTGATAGAATGTAAGACTATCGATACTCCCATCCCTAAAGGTTTTTTGAAAAACAACATGAGTGTCAAAAGTGCAAAAGGGTGCTATGAATGGGACAACTCATGTGGGTAAGAGTGCTACCGAGTGAAAGTACCGAGGATGAAAATGGAGGTGTTGGTACTGCAGAGCCGGAGATGGGAATCCTAGAGGAAAATGTCAGAGGGTGTGACTAGAGATGCAAGTGACATTCAAAGGGAATGACTACATGCTAGTGCTGAGTATATACTTGAAGGGGTCGCATTGATGTATGATGACCAAGTACCTGCACACATGAAAACCAAATACCTGACGTGAACCATATCTGAAGAGAATTGAACATACGAGCATTTATTTGATAATTTTGAATATGTGCATGCGTACCTGGTCGGGGTATGAAAAAATGGCATCCCAGGGGTTCAGTATGAAAAGAGGCCAAGGGAATGTCGTGATGTAGGTGCTGGGATGTTGATCTTGTGGTTGAAGATGGATCGGGGAATGGACACCCGGAGCTCCTAGAAGGGTGAGTGGAAGTTTGGCGAAAAAGGCCTATATATAGTTGTAGGGCCCACATTGCCACCTCATTTGTACTTACTGCTATAGTGACTAGATGAGAAGTATTCAGAGGAGATTTGAAGATTCCAGGAGGATGAGGCATCCAATCGAGGACCAGTGAGCTTTAGGTTAGTAGTCTGATCATCCTGCATAGAAGTAGGGTTTCCATTTTTGGGTAGGGCCTATACGGAGGTCCGTATAGGGGATTTTATGGGTGTGGGCCCCCACGTGTGTGGGTGATCCGAAAGTATGCATGCACAAGTGCCCGCATGCCCACTGGATAGGCGTGCATGAGGGCACTTCTAAGGGGTGCAAAGGCACGCATTATGTGCACGCCTATTGGCTACACAGCGGATCATGTGTGTGTGGCTGTGTATTGGACAGGCGCGCTTTGAGGCACCCCTGTAGGCTGAGTAGGCATGCATGTGTGCATGCCTGTAGGATGGATAGGTGTGCCTGTGGAGTGGATAGGCGCGCATACGTGCATGCCTATGGAGTGAACAGCCGCGCAGGTGTGCGCACTTGTGGGTTAAACATCCGTGCCTTGGAAGCAAGTTTGACAGGTGTAAAACTTATCTTTTTAATGTTGTTTATGGTCCATATGGATGACCTAGGACTTTTTTATTGGCTACAGGTGATATTTTTGCATGATGCCAGTTGGGTGGCAAGAGCAGGATTGGTCCCAGCTGAGAGATGCTGTGGCAATTGAGGATCCGAGGGTTCGTGTGACTTTGGCAGCCTATGGGTTGCTAAATTTCTTTGAGTGCCCATTGATATGGTTGCATGAGTATCTCCCGTAGTTCCTTATCTGGATGTGGAGTCCGGACCTACATTATTTCATGGTGTAGGGAGAGTAGATTGCCTTCACTGTGGTGGAAGACATATATTGTTTGACTGGGCTCCCATTTCAGGGAATGCCCCTACCGGTGGAGCCGGTGTTACCTAGGGATGTGGTGATAGTGACAATGGGCTAGAGGTTCTATTCCGAGGATAAATTTATGTTAGGAATTGTTGTGAGCATTGGGGCAATGGATGCTCTCACGCATCAATGTATAGCAGCGATGATTGTGAGAGTGCATGGGTCCCTTGCGATGCAGTGGATCAGTGGTGGTCAGTTATGTGTGATGGAGAGGGTACTGGTGGATGAGAACTTTGCCTGGGGGCTTACGCTGCATGCTGGGATGGTAGGGTAGTTGGACCATTGTCGGTCCACTGATACAGGAGAGTTTGTTTTTGGGTCCATCCTAGTGGCCTGGTTTTTGGAGAGGGTGTCGATTTTGCACCCTAGGATTTTATTGGGTGCTCCTGGGGCATGAGAGCCATGACTGAAGCGATGGTTGACTATTTTTCTTCACCACAGTGGTGGCGAGGGCAGCCAGTTCTTCACAACTGAGGAAATGTAGGTGTGGCGGTAGATGCCGTAGGTGATATTGCAGTTCCCATATGCTGGGGTTGACTTCTGAGAGGATCCAGACATGGTGTTACCTCCAGGGGAGGTTTTTGACCATCGAGGTATGTTGATGAGTTTTATATATATGTTTTTTGAGATAGCATGACATGTGTATTTGGTATAGATGCTAATACTATCTGTTGTTTGTTTGTATGTGCAGATGTGGCACCTCGCGGGTGTGAGGTTGATTTGTTAAGGGTGTCATCTCGCCAGGAGCCAGGGAGATAGCCGCGGGTAGGGTCACAGGTAGGAGAGAGACGTCGGCGTGAGGATGTCAAGGCGAGAGCAGCGAGGAGACGTTGGTTTGATGACCCAGGTGCCAGGCCATCACATGCTCCTCCGACGGATGCCAGAGAAGATTTTGAGGACATTCGCCGTCGCCTGGAGGTGGTGCTACAGGGCGTGCCTGAGGGCATGTGGTCATGTATCTAGGATGAGGGCATCCTGAAGCGGTGTGTGGGGATTTCACCGCCATGGTGGGTTGTGGTACGACAAGCAGCAATAGCAGGTGCTGCTATGACTGGACGGTTACCTTCTGGTCAGGAAGGACCAGTAGTGTGTGGGGGACCACCGCCTGAGGGAGTGGCAGGAGGTGGTGCTCTTGAGGCACCATGAGTGGTGCTCTATGTATTTTGTATTTGTGTATATAGGCAGGTGAGCCCATTTTGTACCGAGGTGCTTCACTGGCCTGCAGATACTTGTATTTTTGTATGTAAACATTTGGATGGCACTGTGGATCATCTTATATATACATGAGTATACATTTTGAGATCTATGTGTTGTTTACATGTGTTTTGTTAATGTGTCGATGATGTCTAATCTATATATGATGTGACAGGTTGTTGATATGTTTATGTATGTGTATAGGTATCTTGATGTGATATATGCCAGTCTAACACAATATTAGCTACGTTATCTGTAATTTGATTCAATTGTCTTGGAATATGTGTAAATGTAATGGAATTAAAATGTCGAGATAAAAGTCTAACTTTCATGCATTTGCGAAAGAGGCAAGGATCACGTACGTGTTGGCAAATGTATTACAGGAATTGTAAGCTTGTCATTGATGGCAAGTACAACAGTAATGATGACTTGAGTACAACATCGATGATCAACAGGCAATAAGATTGAATGATAGAAGGAAACACTGGCAAGTACAACAGTGAAGATGGCAGGATCAAAGTGTGCATCGATGGACAAACAGGAACAACGTAGGCTCAGGAGGAATTAGCGTAGAGTCAAAATTCTTCCAAGTAAGAAGGATGTGTAAGCTTGGAGGAGAAGCGTTGTTGATCATTGGATCCCATCCAAAATTCTCGATAGCATGAGGGCCGTCAGATCTGAATAAAAATAAGAAGAGTGCATGCTAAAGAAGAGGATAGATCTCAGGCGTTAGATCTGAGCGCAGGATCCAACCACCGTTGGATCGGGGAAAACCTACACGGTGTTTAAAGTGCAAGGAGAAAATGGGATCACAAAATACCAAAAGCAGGAGGATCGTCCATCTCAAGGGGTTATGTGGACCGTTGATCTGACTCCCTGTCAGAGTTTCGTGGATTGCGACATCAAGAGGAATAGAAAACAAGGCAAAGAACCCAATGCATCAAGATTGTCAATTTCGCGATATGCGAAATCACGATTCAATCGCAGCCATTAAATAGAGATCAGCTATGGACCGTTGATCATACTCCATCTCGGAGTTTCACCTATCGCGACTTGGAGTGACGAGAACCTCCATCTAAGGAACAGCGAGATGTGAGATCGCGATTTAATCGTGGACCGTTGGATCAAGAGGATGCGTGGTGAAAGATCGGAGCACCATAAAGCTCCATCTCGGAGTTTCACCTATCGTGACTTGGTGTGACAAGAACCTCTATTGAAGGAATTGTGAGATGCGAATTCACGATGAGATCTGGACCATAGAATCATCGAGATCGTGGACCGTTGATCTCAGCTCCATCTCGGAGTTTCGCAAATCACGACTTGGAGAGTCGAGATGATTCATCTCCAGATTCACGAAATGCGAAATCACGAAAGCACTTGGTCATAGCCATGGTCATATAGAGGAAGGAGCTACCACATAAAAGCTCTGTATCGGAGCTTCGGAGATCGCGATATGAAGTGTCGAGACACCTGGCCACAGGAATGCCGAAATTCTGAAATTTCGAGATAAATGCAAGATCCCATGGATTCAATCCAATGGTGTAGATGAATTTGAACAAGATCAGAGGGAAACTGTAGCACGATATAGTGTAAATGCTAGAAACTGCTGACGGGTTCTACCAGAGGACTCGAAGACACTACGGGATCACTGGCAGAGGAGGTGAAGAGTCTCTAAGAGGGATGAAGATGTTCGTGGAGGCGATTGACAGCTGATGAGCATTGAGGCCTGTAACTGAAACAGAGATGGTGAGTTCAACAGTCACAGATAAGACGAAGAGTCTCAAACTGCCAGAGAGGCTAAGGAATCTCAATATAATGAACAGTGATGCTAGAGACACAGGGCGAACCACCAGAGAAGTTGAAGAGTCACGATGATGATCAGACAGAGCACTCGAGAGGTGGAGGATAACAACGCGGAGTCAGCATGCAGAGGCATTGCGAACATCACATGCACAAGGTGCACAGAAGCTATAAATACATAGTACAGAGAAGAGATGCGGTTGTTGTTGCTACAGGAGTTTGTTGTGGTTGTTTTTGGTGAAGGTGATTCAGGTGTGAAGAAGGAGGAGAGTGCAGCAGTTGAATAGCACAGAAGAGGAAATGTGTAGAGAATGGAGATGGTGCACAGAGCATAAAAAGAAGAAAACCAGACATCGCAAGTGATGTGAGAAAAAAGGCAATGAGGCAGACAGAGAAACGAAATGCAACAGAACAGTGATAAGACTGGTAAGCCATTGTTGTACATCATATCACTGTAATAAATTTCAGTAGCAAAGATTTATATTTCAGGGTGGTTGGGAGGAGCTAGAGAGGACTGGTGTCCTCAAAGGTTCAGGTGGGTGCTTGAACACAGGGA
>JZKD02S1547214.1:201897-226423 GCA_000966675.3 Picea glauca
ACACCTAAAAGAGTCCATCTTGTTAGGGGGAGATTTGTATTGTTTGAATATCTAATGCCTCCTAAAATTACTGCAATAGCTCAAGGGGAGCATGTCTCTTCTTTGACATTGATGTTAAAGGGGGAGAAAAGAATGCGGGTGCCTTAGTTGCCATCAATGCCAAAGGGGGAGATTGTTGGCAAATGTATTACAGGAATTGTAAGCTTGTCATTGATGGCAAGTACAGCAGTAATGATGGCTTGAGTACAACACCGATGATCAACAGGCAAGAAGATCAAATGATCGAAGGAAACGCTGGCAAGTACAACAGTGAAGATGGAAGGATCAGAGTGTGCATCGATGGACAAATAGGAACAACGTAGGCTCGGGAGGAATTAGCACAGAGTCAAAATTCTTCCAAGTAAGAAGTATGTGTAAGCTTGGAGGAGAAGCATCGTTGATAATTGGATCCCATCCAAAATTCCCGATAGCATGAGGGTTGTCATATATTAATAAAAACAAGAAGAGCGCACGCTGAAGAGGAGGATAGATCTCAGGCATTAGATCTGAGCACAGGATCCGACCACCATTGGATCGGGGAAAACTTGCACGGTGTTTAAAGTGCAAGGAGAAAATGGGCTCACAAAATCCCGAAAGCAGGAGGACCGTCCATCTCAAGGAGTTATGTGGACTGTTGATCTGACTCCCTATCGTAGTTTTGCAGATCGCGACATCAAGAGGAATAGAAAACAAGGCAAAGAACCCAATGCATCAAGAATGTCGATTTCGCGATATGCGAAATCACGATTCAATCGCAGTCGTTAAATAGAGATCAGCTCTGGACCGTTGATCATACTCCATCTCGGAGCTTCGCCTATCGTGACTTGGAGTGATGAGAACCTCCATCTAAGGAACAATGAGATGCAAGATCGTGATTTAATCATGGAATGTTGGATCAAGAGGATGCGTGGCGAAAGATCAGAGCACCATAAAGCTCCATCTCGGAGTTTCGCCTATCGCGACTTGGTGTGACAAGAACCTCTATTGAAGGAATCGCGAGATGCAAATTTATGATGAGATTTGGACCGTAGAATCATCGAGATCATGGATCGTTGATCTCAGCTCCATCTCAGTGTTTCACGGATCGCGACTTGGAGAGTCGAGATGATTCATCTCCAGATTCACGAAATGCAAAATCACGAAAGCGCTTGGTCATAGCCATGGTCATATAGAGGAAGGAGCTAGCACAGAAAAGCTCTGCATCGGAGCTTCGGAGATCGCGATATGAAGTGTCAAGACACTAGGCCACAGGAATGCCGAAATGCCGAAATGCTGAGATAAATACAAGATCCCATGGATTCAATCCAACGGTGCAGATGAATTTGAACAAGATTAGAGGGAAACTGTAGCACGATACAGTGTAACTGCCAGAAACTGCTGATGGGTTCTGCTAGAGGACTTGAAGACACTACGGGATGACTGGTAGAGGAGGTGAAGAGTCTTTGAGAGGGATGAAGATGTTCATGGAGGCGATTGACAACTGATGAGAATTGAGGCCTATAACTGAAACGGAGATGGTGAGTTCGACAGTCATAGAGAAGACGAAGAGTCTGAAACTGCCAGAGAAGCTGAGGAATCTTAGTATAATGAATAGTGATGCTGGAGATGTGGGGAGAACCACCATAGAAGCTGAAGAGTCACGATGATGATCAGACAGAGCACTTGAGAGGTGGAGGATAACGACGCGGAGTCAACATGCAGAGGCATTGCGAACATTGCATGCACAAGGTGCACAAAAGCTATAAATACACGGTACAGAGAAGAGATGCAGTTGCTGTTGCTGCAGGAGTTTGTTGTGGTTGTTGTTGGTGAAGGTGATTCGGGTGTGAAGAAGGAGGAGAGTGTAGCAACTAAATAGCACAGAAGAGGAACTATGCAGAGAATGGAGATGGCGCGCAGAGCATAAAAAGCAGAAGACTAGATAGCGTAAGTGATGTGAGTAGAAAGGCAATGAGGTAGACAGAGAAACAAAATGCAGCAGAACAGTGATAAGACTGGTAAGCCATTTTTGTACATCATATCACTGTAATAAATTTCAGTAGCAAAGATTTATATTTCGGGGTGGTTGGGAGGAGCTAGGGAGGACTGGTGTCCTCAAAGGTTCAGGTGGGTGCTTGAACACAGGGAGTTGGTGCTTCCTTCTAGTTGGTTCTAGAGAAACCAGGGAGTTGGTGCTTCCTTCTAGCTGGTGCTAGAGAAACCAGGGAGTTGGTTCTTCCTTCTAGTTGGTGCTAGAGAAACTAGGGAGTTGGTGCTTCCTTCTAGTTGGTGCTAGAGAAAATAGAGAGTTGGTGCTCTCAGCAATTTGCAACTTGCAAAACTGAGGTTGTAGCCTCATTATGAGTTGGTGCTCATATGTATGATAGTGTAGAGATTGTAACCATTACTTATCATATAAAGAAAAAGAGGTTTTTACCCTGCATGGGTTTCCTCAGGAAATATCTATCTCTGTGTTTCTCACGTATGTGAATGATGTTGAAAGTACCATCCTTTATTTCCATACATTATTGTGATCATCATTTAGTGTCTCTACAAAGAGTTTAAAAGAACCATAAATTGTTTAAGCACGTAAACAACTGATTCACCCCCCCTCTTAGTTGGCTAACAATACGCAGTACACATTGTTGAGCTGGAGAACAACTAGTTGAGAGTTGAGAAATACACTAAGGTGACGAATATGATGATGTTGGACATCGTCCAGGAGGCCAATGATAACAGTGTATTCGGCTTGTTTGTTGGTCGCTGAACCCAAACATATGACGCTCGAATGGAGCATTTCATGTGAGGGGGTGTAGAGAGCCCAAGCGAACGAAGTGAGATTTTGTGTCCAACAGCTGGCGCCGTCAGTGTAACCGATGTGGTAAGCCGATGGAGGAAGCATATTTCAATAGCACAAATGATAGTTAAGACGTGAGGGATGGAAAAAATATTAAATACACTATAAAAGAAAATAACCTAAAGTAGAATTTCTACGCTTAGGCATAACATTTCTTTAAGTATAACTCGTTTATAGGATCTTTGAGAGAGAGGCCTTTGGGAGAGGCCAGGATGTATGCACCTTTGGTGAGGCAATGTTGGATAATGTATGGGCCATGCCATAGTGACTCAAATTTTCCATGGCCAGAGGTATCATGAGCAATATCGTAAGCAAGGACGAGGTCGCCTTTGTGAAATGAGCGAAGGTTGACATGTCGATCAAAAGTGGCCTTTGATCATTTTTTAGCTACCTCATTGTTCTGTAATGAGGATCGACGATCTTCATCCAGGGACTCTAAGTTAAACAAGCATTGCTCCATTGGAGCAGTGTCAGGTAATAGCTCAATTGCGGTGCGTAAAGTGGGAATTTCGCACTTGACGGGCAGACTGAGGGTAATATGGTGAGGCAAACTCGTGGCAATCCTAACCGAGATGAGAGTTCGAAGAAAATCTCATTATTGAAGTGTTTCCCATGATCAGAAATGAGTTGGAGTGGTACTCCAAAGAAGGATATGATGTGGTTAAATAAAAAACGCGTTGCAGTGTCAGCGGTATTGTTGAAGGTGGGCATAGCTTCCGCCCATTTTGTGAAGTAATCGACTGTGACCATAATGTATTTGCTTCCATTGCTAGAGGGGGGATTACAAGTCATGAAGTTGATGCCCCATTTACAAAAAGGGTCGGCAGTGATGATTGGATGAATAAGAGCAGGTGGTGCTCAGGCTTTGTTGGCATCAAGCTGATATTTCTCGCATCATTTCATGGTGTGAATGAAATCGTGAAACAATGTAGGCCAAAAATAACCTTCTTGGATGATCTTTCGAGCAGTGGAAATTCCCAAAATATGGCCCCCACATGCGCCGCTATGGCAGTCATTCAAGAATCTGTCGTCCTCGTCAATGGTTAGGCATCGACAAAGAATGGTGTCGACCCCTCGCCGGTATAAGATGTCTCTGATGAGGAGGTAGCGAGGGGCCTAGTGGTGAATACGACGATGATCATCTTAGGAAAGGTGGTTACCAAAATTTTGAGTTCGGAGGTAGACGAGGAGGTCATCGTACCAAGGATCATTCGCAGTGATGTAAAAGAGGTGTTCGTTGGGAAAGCTGGTATTGATGGGGGCACTGGTTGTGTCAGAGGGGAAGGCTGCAACAAGTTCGGCAAGGACGAGGGATTTCTTGTTGTTGGGTGTTGAGAATTCAATATCGTACTCCTGAAGGATAACAATCCATCAAGCAAATTTTCCATTAATTTGCTGACAACTGAGCAAGTATTGCATAGGGTTGGAATCTGCTACGACCTTAGTTGTGCGAAGCAGTATGTAGTGATGCAGTTTCTAGACTATGAGGACAACTGCAAAGGCTAGTTTCTCTTCGTGTTTATACTTCAGGGGTGGCCCTGAGAGGTTTTTACTAACGTAATAAATGACATGCTCACGATCGTCATCACTGATTTGAACGAGAACTCCTGCTACTGAGATGGCTGAGGCTAATATGTAGAGTATATAGTTGCGATTATAGTCAAGTGCACTAATTAAAGGAGCATTGGAGAGCGCCATTTTAAGATCGTTAAATGAATTTTGGGCATGTTCATCCTAGTAAAATGGGATGTCATGATGTAGTAGGCAAAGGAAATCGTGTGCACGAGTGGCGTAGTCTGGGACAAATTGTCATAGAAAGTTAGCCTTTCCTTGTAGGCTCTGGAGTTGACGTAAATTCCGGGGAGGTGGAATTTCGGTGATAGCTTGGACTTTGAGGGGGTCCATGGTAATACCACTTTATGAAACGATGAATCTGAGGAGGCGCCCTGCGGTGATGCAAAATACACACTTGAGGGGATTCAAGCGGATGTTGTACTGACGACACCATTGGAAGATGATCCGTAAATCATCAAGATGTTGGGTGCATTTCTTGGATCGAGATGTGAGGTCATCCAAGTATGAAAGGATGATATGAGCTAGATCATGAAAAATGTATGTCATAGCCCATTGGAAAGTTGCTCCAGCATTCTTTAGTCCAAACGACATGACGCGATATGAAAAAGTACCCCAAGTGGTAGTGAATGAAGTTTTGTACTAATCGACTGGGTGAATTTGGATTTGATTATAACCAGAGAAGCCATCCATGAAGGATAGAGCATCGTGGCCTGCGCAGTCATCAATAATTTGATCGATGAAAGGTGTTGGAAAGTTGTCTTTGGGACATGCGTGATTGATATTGCGAAAGTCTGTGCAAACGCGGATAGTGCCCTATTTTTTATTAATAGGTACAGGGTTGGAAACCCATGAGGTATAGGTGATGGGGTAGATGAACCCATCTATGTGTAATTTGTCAATCTCAGCTTTGATGGCCGATGCTTTGGATGGGTGTAGCGGTCGCTATTTTTGGAAAACTGGTGTAATGTCAGGCCAGGTGTCAATGTGATGTTCGACGATAGAGGGATCAAGGCCAGGCATTTCTGTGTATGACCAGGAAAAAATATCCATACATTCCTGGAAGAGGGATTTATAGGCGGTGATTTCTAGAGGAGTGCAAGCAGCTCCAATGGTGATTTCCTCAACAACGCCATTTTTGATGGAAATGTCGATTTTGATGGTTGGGGAAATGTTGTCCATGTTGCTTTCTTCAAAAGCATCAGGGGCAGGAATGGGTTTGTTGAACTAGTTGTATGCCCTGATGGGATAAAATCCTTGGTTTTGACTGCATATATGGGGTGTTGGTTAGGAGGCGTGGATGTTTCCTGTGGAAAGAAGAGCGCTTGGTGGTGTAGCGCATCCCATGGGTAGTTAGGGGTTTTTAACTCTTCGAGTATTTTCTCGTCACAATGGAAGTGGCGGGAATACAAGGGGTCATGAAGAGTGATATCGGTGATTGTTGTCGTGTGGCTAACCTCTGGTGATGAAGAAGCAGGGGGAAAGTCGCAATGGAATTGTGATGGTTCACTCGACATAAACCAAATATCGAAATACTGAGGAGTACCCGTGGTAGTTGGATGTAAAATTTCTATAGGGAAATGAGCAGGGGAATTGGGGAGATTTGTGGGTGAATCCTCAGATAAGTCATCCAAGAACCATGGAGGCATTGGGAGGGCCTCAGGTTTGGGAGAAATGAGATGAAGAATCTCTAGTGATAAGGTAAGGTCAACCATCGATTCAGTGGGTCGTTGAGGCAGGGTCAATTGGCTTTGCCTGTATTCAATGATCATAGAACACTGGTATGTAAAATGATCTAAGGATTCACATAGAGAGCAAGGGCATCTCATACATTCATTGAATGAAGTTGTGACATAATGGATGTCAATGATTTTTGGTATGGATGATGTAGCTGGATTAGGTTCGCTTTGGAAGATTTGGCGTACTGCAGCTAATGTCTGTTGAAAGCGTCGCAGTGCTGGGCAATGGTGTGTATAATGGCCATATTCTAAACATATAGCACAAGTGAATTTGGTTCGCAGCCCTTTACTACTTGAGTGAGGGGCGATAATGACAGTACTTGTTATGGTGGTGAATGTTGATGGAGTTTGATTGAGTGGAATCAAGTTTCGTAACTCTGGTAGAGATGGGTAGTTGTTGGTTTGGTGTCCATCTTTCTCACATAGCATGCAAGGGGATTGGACACACTAGGGAAGCGGAGATGTGGGATCTTTCTTCTTTCTCCTACCCCCAGCGGTGGCAGGGAGAGTAGAGGGTATGGTGGGAGTGAGTATGGGAATCATCATTGGGATTCCTTCCATCTGGGGGGGAAGGGATGGTCGAGGGACCATCTCGGGTGGATGTAAATACCAAACTAGAGTTTCTAACACCATATTAGGGAGGGTAAGTGTTGCAACTACTTGGAAATATTCGACACCAGGTGGAGGGTAAAAGAAGGGGATTTGATTAATGGCTTGGGGAACTGTCTCCCAAAATGGGATATGGTCTTGGGGAGAGGTGAAATCGTGGACTGGTGGGGTCGACAAGTTCACGGGAGGATCGTGAGGGGGAAGCTTTGTGACTAGTGGGACGTCAGATATGATAGAAGCCTCCCTAGGAGGAGGGGTATCCTCTATGTCAGTTCCATTAGATGATACGATGCATACTTGATTGGAAGGATGAAGGAGCAGTGATGCTCCATGGTAAGTTCCTAACAATGATGGATCTTTGAAAATTTCGGGACCCATTTCGATGAGTGGGTATGCATCATGACTTGTGTGGATGAGAGGAAGAATGTTATCGATGTTGGTAGAAGGGTTAGGCTCATAATGTGAGACTTGGTCAATGGTAATGATCTTTCTGTTATGGGGAAACATCATTGTTCGAAAGATGGAAGAGGCAACTGCCTTCATAGCGTACATGTAGCTATGAACGAAGAGGATATTATAATCGAGGGGGGCATCGATAACTTCAATGTCGATGAGAATAGTCTTGCCCCTGAGTTCTACAGGGACATTTTGGAAGAGCCCTTCAGCAGATGATGGTCATCCATCATAAGCTCGTAAGGTAATTGCAGAGGGTATGAGTTATGGGGAACCAAGTTTCTTCCATACATATTTGGACATAATGCATGTAGATGCGCCTGCATCGATGATGCACCGATGAACTGTGATGTTCCGTATTTTCACTGGGATTTGAAAAGAAATCAAGGTGGGAAGGTGAGGTTCTCCACTGTCAAGATCAAATGTAATGAGTCAAGTATCTGCAGGGTCGACTGCCCCTAAGGTGGAAAGTAATGATTTCCTCTGAGTGGGACAAGTCTGAGGCACTTCTAAGACTGACATGGCAGCTGGGGATTGTGCTAAGTCATCAACCAAACTGTAATTATGAGCATCCCTAGCTTGTGGGTTGTGGACATTCCTGCGTAATGGGATGCAAGAGATGCAAAGAGGTGGTTCTATGTTAGGGCGAGGGATCACCAATGGGGGTCCGGTTGGTGTGGGAATTGTTTTTGGAGGAATGGGAGGGGGCTCAGCGGGTGCATGGTACTGGCGATTATGTGTTTGCAGCAGGATTTTTTCCTCGTTGGTGAGGAGGATCATGTGATCTGCTGGATTGTTTGGATTGAGGTACTATCCCACCTGAGGTGGGGGAGGCTACATGTCATGTTGGGTGTTTATCACACCTTGGTGTGGAATAGGATTCTACAGCATGGCCGGGGGGGTTTGTTGCACATATTTTTGTGGGGCCTACTGAGGGGCAGGCGATGTTGGAGGATGTGGTAGACTGCCTGAGTCTTTCAGTCGTTTAAAATCAATGATTTGGGGGCAATGATGAGTATAATGACTGAAATCACCACAAAGGGCACAAGGTAAATTGGTTTTGATAGTATTTTTATTTCTCCCTTGATGCTTGTTGTCATTACCCCCCTGGGGTTTTTGATTCCCTTGGTTCTGGTTGCCCCCAGCCGGTTGGTTTTGTTGGGGTTGATTCCTGCCTTGGCCTGGGTTTTTATTGTTCCTGTTTCTTCCTTTCTTTTTGGCATTGTTTGACGGGTGGGTCGAATTTTCCATATTCAGTTGTTCAAAATTTTGAAATTGTTGAACGAGGGAGGGTTGAACAAAATTCACCCCAACATGAGGATGTAGGGTAGCCATGGGTTGTGGGGGACCAGGAAATGGAAAGTATAGATTTTGTGGGGGTAACAATCCATAAGGTACATAGGAAGGTGTGGTGCTTTCACTAGTACTATAAGCTGAGGTAGATGGGGTACCAGAACTTGTTTGAATAGGTGGGTGTATGGGGGGTGCCGACGATGGCTCACTGATGGG
This sequence comes from Picea glauca, assembly GCA_000966675.3. NCBI lineage: Eukaryota > Viridiplantae > Streptophyta > Pinopsida > Pinales > Pinaceae > Picea > Picea glauca. The sequence goes on from JZKD02S1547214.1 coordinate 210,655, forward strand.
TGGAGGCATAACAACAGGGTATGGTTGTTGATAAGGGGGTAGGGGGTAATAAGAGGTGCCCCCATATGCCGACAGATATTGAGGTGTGCCATTCATTGGCGGTGGTTGGGGTTGAGGACTATGGTGTGTGGTATTACCAATCAATCCCTCTGTTGAGTGAGACATCCCGAGTTTGTCTTGACCAAATGGCATGGGTTTGGGGAGGTCAGGAAGTACTGTGTATAAGTACCTTGACTGTGAATAGATGAGGTCATATTGTTGAGCCTTACTGATGGCTTCCTCTTCGAATTGAGGGAAGGTGGAAGCTACATCCTTACCGAGGAGAGAGACAAGTGATCTAAGAAACCAAACAAGGCACTTTTGTTTGGTGGTTTTTGCTTTGCACAAACTATGTCGCCTACACCACTGGTGAATTTGATCAGCGATATGTGTGGCTGAGGTTTGTTTGAAATTAGAGAGTAGTTCAAGACAATTGTCATGGCGGATTGGTAATTGAAAGAAGGTCAAAAATGCTTTAGCCAAGGACTCGAAAGTCGCATGGGACCCTGATTTTTCATCTACATACCATTTGGCTGATGGGCCAGTGAGTGTATGTTGAAATAATCGTAGTCTAATGGAATCATCCATGATGCTATTAGAAGAGCACCATAGGTGGAAAGTCATGACATGGTTGGAAGGGTCATCTCCTACCTTTCCTTCAAACTTAGGGATGTCTAAAGGTAGTTTGGTGGGCATTGCAGGCCATGTGGGGTCATGCAATATAGGATCATTGGTGATTTTTCTTAGATATGGTATGTTAAGAGAGGCAAAATATGGCATCTGCAGTGGGGGGGGGAGGATTAGCTCTAACCATGGTGTACGTGTGTTGTGATCCTGACCCTTGAGGGGGGCTAGGTGGGTTGGTACTTCCCCCTTGAGAGGAAGTTGGTCCTCCGCTTCCATGTAATGGAGAGTGAGTGGACGGAGGGACTTGGGAAGTGGACCCAAGTAATGTGGAACCAAGAAAAGTTGATCCTAAGATAATAGCACTCACAGGAGTGTGTGAAGGTGGTGCCGATGAGGTGGAAAGACTAGGAACTCCCCCTAAAATAGGAGGAAGATTTAATAAGTGTTTGGAATGATGGGGGTTCTGTGGGTTCCCTATGATGTCTGACTAGCTGAGTGGATGTGTGCGAAATCGTGGTCAGAGTAATAAAGAAATAAGAGCCTTTATTGCAAATTTTGAACTTTACACAATATATATATCCAAATCAAAATGTAATCAGAAATGCATCATACATAAAGTGGTTTAAAAAAGAAGCATATATGTGAATAAGTGGGTTTTGTCTACATGGGGAATCAAAGAAAACAAATGCTCGTGTCCTAAAAAGATGTAACGTCCTTCCTCTCAAATAGGATTGGACCTTGCAATAGTACTCAACAGTGGGGTCTGAAGTCACCGGAAGAGAAACTAGTGAAGGATGAAATAATAGGTTATAATGAGGGGTAAAGGGGGCATATCCCAAAAGAGCTAGCGATATTTCCCAATAGTCACACAAAATCCGATCAAGGTGCAATTGCAGACCACAATTGCCACCTAGGTAGATGTCCTAAAATTTGGTCACTAGGTACCTTGGTCAAAGTGCGGCATTTAGATTTTCGGCCTAAGAAATGGGTCACAGGCTAGATCCCATCCAAGAGGTGGGTGCCTCAAGGGGGGACACACAGAACAACCAGACCTCGGCCTTCAACCCTTCATGAGTATCTCCCTGCCTTATGGTGTTAGGAACACTTGACTTGGAAGATTTCTAGTTCCCTATTTGACAACTTCTCTGGTTTTGACAATGTGAGAACCAAATAATGGGGATTTATTTGGATGCCTATCCCCAAAATCCTACCTAGACTAAAAAAAATTCTTTTGGCACCTCCTGTGGAGGAAAACTTAGTGAGTTTTTAGAAAAAATTTAGATGCAGTTGTTTGAGAGGTTGGGGGTGTGAACCAACCACATTGAAATTAAATGGGAGTGGATAGTTTCATCAAGAAAAGGGTGGGGTGTTTCGGAATTCTTTTGGACCACATTTCAAGATGAAGCTATGTGAGTGATAAGTGACTTTTGTGTGTAAATGAGTGAAAGTGTGCCAACTTTTTAATGAATTAGATGTCACCTTGTTGCATGTGGAATTCGCTTGGTCCTTGCAAGTGTTGAGTACCTAACTAACTAAGTACCTTTGGTACAACCTTGCGTAATTCAAAAGTCCTTAGGAAGCTAGCATGTGGACATGTGGGTCCATTACTATTCCTTTAACTCCTTATTGTGATTTAATCTAAGAAAAGATTTGAAACTATCGTATATTGTGATCATGTGGGCATGTATGGGCCTATTACAAACCTTTAAACTTCCCTAGTGATTTGATCTAAAAAAGTAAATTTCAACACTATCCTATTTTTGTAGCATGTGGGCATGTATGGGCCCGTTACAATCTTAAGATGTGTTTGAAAAATAAACTAAGAGGAGTCCCAAGAAGGGTTGTTGTCCTCTCCTAAAGGTTTTAATTTTCTTAAGGGAGATGAAATTGTCCCACAATCTTTTTCTGATTCTCAAGGTTGCTTGGAGGTGCGAGAGAAGAGCATACTAAGCGATTGTTATCCAACTTCTAGTCCTAATGCAAGTTAGATCTGATTTGCAAATGATTTCCAACTTATATTTTTAGTCAAAGCAAGCCATCCATGTAGCAAAAATGAAAGAAAAAGAGGAAATAATGATTTTAACCCACTAAGTGCCTATGCGTTTTGACTAATCCCTTTATATGAAGAGGGGACTAAGTGTGGTGTGGATTTAAAACATGCTTGAAATCACTTTTAAGAAGGCTACAGGCCTTCCCCAAATCTCAAAAACTTTACAATGTGAATTTTTTGCATAGGTGCATGGGTCTCAATGGAGACAGAGGTGCATAGAGCGCATGTGCGCAGACCGAAAAGAGCTAACAAGCGCATGTGCACAGAACAAAACTATGACTTAGGTGCATGTGTGCACGATGCGCGTCTGTGGGCCGAAAAAACTGCGCATAAGTGACACACAGCCGTGAATGAAAATTTTAGATGGAATTCTCTCAATTCAACTTGGAATTGGATGATTGGCAGGTCAGCTTAGGCCAGTTCTTGCACCTGTAAGTTAAATAAACCAAAAGAAGAGCTAGAAAAACTCAAATGAGATAGAAAATTGATACCTTTCCCCAGTGGAGTTGTCAATCTGTTGCGCCTCTTTTGTCACCTTAGTGAGAAAAATAGAGGTGCTTGCAAGCTTAGTTGGGTTTTCTAAGTAGGACAATTGTAAGGAAAAGGGTTAGAGAAAGAAATATAAAAGAACAACTAAGAATTAAACTAAGGAATAAAACAATAACTAAATTAATGAACATAGGGACATAAGGACAAAAGAAACAATGAGACCCATGTCACCAATGATAAGGTTGATATTAGTGAAAGAAAATGCCAAGAAGAAAGAGGACTATGAGTCCCTTCTTCCTCCATGGGAGGGCTCTTGGACCCCCAAAAATAAGCTCTTCTTACAACTTTGAAAATGAAAATGAAAATGGTGAAAGAATTCCTTGCTAATCCACTCAAGGGGTGAGATGGATTTCCCAATGCAATGATGCAAGTATACTCTTGGTAAGGATAGTAGATTCCTCAAGAGAATAATGGAAGCATAACTTTGCTATGAATTCCTTGAAAAATGAAGTGTATCCATGAGATTTTTATAGCATTCCTTTGAGGTATTGTCCAACTAGTTTGTAGTGTGTAAAGAGGCTAATTAGGGCATTTCTAGGTCTTTGACCAGCCACCCAATCAAATCTAGTCCAGATTTGAGTGTCAAATCAACTTGGAAGCTAAACCAAAAGTGGGTGGGAGGCCAACCACTCTCATAAATGCACCGTTTCTCAGGTGCACGGCTTTTTGTGAAAACAATCGCGCATCGTTCACATGTGCACGAATCATGCATTTCTATTTTGTGCATGTGTGCGCGCACCCTATGTCTTCATAGCGCCCTTTAATTTTTGCACTAGTTGTATAGTTTTGACCCTTTGGGAATGATTTTGTGATATTTTTGGTCCATGGGTGACCTCATAACTATTCGATGATGTTGAATTCTTGTAACCATTTGCAGACAAAATTTTAGTGAAAACACACAACCACCAAAAAGTTAGGATAAAAAAACATGTAATGTTCACTTTAGTCTTCAAGAAATAATATTAAAATATTATTCCTCTAGAGGTAATCCCCCTAGCTTAGCCCCTAGGCCCAACTACTTAGCCCCTAGGACCAACTACTTAGCCCCCCTTCCTTACCCTACCTAGTGGAGCTTAGTCCCCCATAACTCTTCTTCGTGGAGGGTCTACACAGAGCAGTGTTTATATTTTTATTAATGATCTTCATAATTACATATACAAACAAAATATCAGGCTCTTGGCCTTGGCATATGGCTCACCAGCCTATTAACACATAAGTCTTTCGGCTTACAACCACTTGGCTCACCAACCTACAAGAAAAAATTACAATTCAGAAGGGGCTCGGTCTTGGGGTATTACAATCCCCTCCCCTTATTTTTGCATTGTCCTCAGTGCAACTTATTTACAAAACAACATCAAGATTTCCAAAATCTTAAAAAAGATGTAGGTACTCTACTCGCATAGCATCTTCATGCTCCCATGTTGCGTCCTCGGGACCATACCAGGTCCACTAGAATTTCACAAGTCCTATGGATCGATTCCAAAGCTTCTTGGTTTTCTAGTCCAATATACGCACCAGATGCACCTGTAAGACGCCCTCTTGTTCCACCTGGATCACATTCTAATTGATTACATGATTAACATTAGGTATATATTTCTTAAGCAATGAAATATGAAACACATTATGTATAGTCATAGATGTAGGCAATGCAAGCATATATGCAACTGGTCCAATCCTTTCTAAGATTTCAAATTGCCCGCAAAATCTGGCTGCTAGCTTGGAATAGTTTCCCAGCTTTAGGGAACTTATGTTAGCTTTTACTTTCAGAAAAACATGATCACCCACTTTGAACCTCTTATGGATTCTGTTCTTATCAACATAACTCTTCTTCCTGTCTTGGGCATCTTTCAAATTCTGCTTAATCTTCAACATTTGTTCTTCTATTTCCTTGAGCAACTATGGCCCAACCACTGCTCTATCAACTGGATTATCCCAGCTTACTGGAGTATTGCACTTTCTACCATAAAGTGTTTCAAATGGGATCATTTTCAAAGATGATTGATACCCATTGTTGTAGGCGATTTCTACCAAGTGTAGGTAGTCTTCCGATTTATAGACAGTTTGTCCATCACATACATCCTTAGCATGTCTTCTATCACTTGGTTCACCCTCTTTGTTTTCCCATTAGATTCAGGATGATAAGCAGTTTTGATGTTCAGATTCATTCTGAATCCTTTGAACAACCCCTTCCAGAACTTGGAGGTAAATTTCGGGTCCCTATCAGACACAGTTGTCTTGGGAATATCGTTCAATCGTGCTATTTCCCTCATAAAAATATCAGCAACATTTGTTTCCTTGTGAGTTGTCTTTAATGGAATAAAATGGGCAGCTTTCGTAAGCTTGTCCACCACCACCATGATTGAATCATGTTGCTTGCCGATTCTAGGCAATCTTGTGATGAAATCCATTGTCACCACTTCCCACTTCCACTTAGAAATGGGTAAAGGTTGTAGCAACCCTATTGGGTGTCTGTGCTCAGTTTTAACCTTCTGACAATCCATACATCAGGCAATGTATTCTTGAATCTCTTTCTTCATACCTAGCCAAAAATAATGGCTCTTGACTGCTACCACAATTTTCTGATATCGAGGGTGCCCTGCATAAGGCACATTACACATCTCATGCAAAATCATAAGTTTCAAGTCATGGACATTAGGTACATAAATTTTGTTCTTGTACAGAAGTATTCCATCAGTTTCCAATTTATAAATCTCCACTTTCCGTGGCATCTTACCTTGTTGTAGCTTTGCTACCAAATCCCTGTACTACAAATCTGTATTTACGGCCTCAAAAATTATGCTTTTAATATCATTTTGGTACATGCTAAAGGTTGTAGCATGTAATTCGTGTACTCTCCTGCTGAGTGGATCATCCACTTTATTCTCCTTCCCTTTGATATGTTTGATATCAAAATCGTACTCATATAGAAACTCTAGCCACCTACTCTATTTAGCGTTCAAGGTTGGCTGATCAAACAAATACTTCATACCATTATGGTCTATTCTCAGTTCGAACCTCCTTCCCATGAGGTAATTCCTCCACTTCTTTAGACCGTGTATTATGGTTGCCAACTCCAAATCATGAGCTGCATAGTTCCTTTCATGTTGTTTCAAATTTATGGATTCATAACAAATTATGAATCCACTCTGGCTGAGGACTACTTGTAGTCCTTCTTTGCATGCATCTATACACACTACAAAGTCTTGATTCAGATCTACAATCCTCAGGATTGGAGCACTGGTTAACAATTGCTTCAATTGTTGGAAGATTTTCTCACCATCCTCTATCCACTAAAATTTCTTCTCCTTCCTTTGCAAGGAAGTGATAAGGTGAGCTATTCTCGAGAACCCTGCAATAAACCTTTTGTAATAACCAGCTAGACCCATAAAGGATCTGACTTATGTCACGTTCTTTTGTGTTGACCATTCTCTGATGGCCTCAATATTTTTCAGGATCTATAGCTATCCCATCCTTCGAAATAATATGCCCCAAGTAATGGATTTGCTCCTGATAAAACAAGCACTTTCTCAAATTGGCATACAATTTATTCTCTCTTAGCACCTGCAACACCATCCTCAGATGTTTTTCATTCTCTTCCTCCAACTTGGAATACACCAGGATATCATCCAGGAATACTATGACAAACTTGTCTAGATAGTCCCTGAATACACCATTCATTAGGCACATAAAAACATCGGGTGCATTCAATAGCCCAAACGACACCACTGTGAACTCGTAATGACCATACCTTGTTCTAAAGGCAGACTTGTTGATTTCTTCATCCTTTATTATTACCCGGTGATATCTCAACCTTAGATCTATCTTTGAAAATAACTTTTCATCCTTCAAATGATCGAAGAGGTCATTAATCCCCAACAGAGGATATTTGTTCTTTACAGTTATTTTGTTCAATTTTCTGAAATTGATACACAATCTCAACATCCCATCTTTGTTCTTCATGAATAGGATTGGGGCACCCTAAGGTGACACACTTGGGAATATATACCCCTTCTTCATAATCTCTTCAAGCTGCAATTGCAGCTCTTTCAGCTCTAGCGTACTCATTCTGTAAGGATCTTTTGACACTGGAGATGCTCCAGGCATCAAGTTTATAGATAAGTCAATATTTTTTTACAGAGGTAGTCTAGGTGCCTCTTGGAATACATCTTCAAACACCTTTAATACCGCATGTTCTCCAATCTTTGAGACTTCATACTTAGAAGCTTCCTCCACATGGGTTGCAAATAATTTACAACCTTTTTTGTAGCACTTCTTCAGTTGCATTGCTGAGATTTATCTGATAGCAACAACTCTGGGAATTCCTTGGATTGTTGTCTGATTCCCTTCCTCATTGAGGAAAGTGAATGTCTTGTTACGACAGTCCAATATGGCATGGTGCTGGTCCAACCAATCCATCCCAATTAGACAACCATAAGAACCTAAAGGTAGAATGTTCAATTCAGCCTTGTGCTCAGTCCATTCATGTTCACAGAACATGACTTAACCAACTCAATGCCTTTTCTCTTGGTTCTTGTAGCCAGCTACACTAACCAAGACTTTTCATGTTTGCATCTCGACAATTGAAAAAATTCCACCACTCTAGGATCTATATAACTATGGCTACCCCTTGAATCAATTAAAATAGTAAAGGAATAGTTGTTGATCATACCTTCCACTTCAATCATGTGTGAATGATATTATGCTTGCTTGTTGTCTAGGGCTGCATAGATCCTTGGTACTCTACTTCCCATGTCCTCCAATGTTTCTTCCTACTGAACATTGTGGACAACTCTCACTTTGTCATTTTTGTGGGGGAAATCTTTGTACCTATGATTTCATTTACAACCCCAACATTCCATAGGTGGATGTCTTGGAATTTTTCCACCCACCTCAGCCTTCCTAGGCTCTCTAAAAGACGGTTGTCCTTGAGGAATGTTCCTGAAAAATGGTGGTTTGTTTCCCTTTTTCCTCTGCTCCCTCTTAAACTTCTTCTTGTCTTCCCAAGCCTTTTGGAAAGTAGGATTTTCTTTTTACTAATCATATAAGAAATTTTCTCTTCTTAAAGTTTCTTCCATAGTCTTTGGGTCATCATACTGTATCTTGTTACTGATGGAAGATGGTAGTCCACTCATATATCTTTGAATTTTTACAGTCTCGTCCTTGATGAAAGGAACATACTTCAACAATTCCAAAAACCTTCATTCATACTCATCAATTGTCATGTTGCCCAGCTTGAGTTCAAACAACTCTTTCATCTTTCTATCGTAGTATCTCTTAGTTAAGTACTTCTTTTCAAAATGTCTCTTGAACCCCCTCCAAGTGACATTCTTCTCTCTGACATGTTGTACTTGCACAAGATGCTCCCACCATACAGATGTCTTTCCTTTAAGTTGGTAAATGGAAATTCTTCTCTCTGCATGAGAAGAATAGTTCTGCAGTTGGAAATATTTCCTCATGTCCAGCAGCCATGTCTCAGCATATTCATCTTTCTGGTATTCTCCATCAAAAGTAGGAGGTTTAGTGTTGTTAATTTCATCCTTCAATTCATCCACTCCATATCTCCTATGTTTTCTGGTAGTAGATGGGCTTGAACTACTATGTGCCTCCTTATTGGAATGTTTCGAGGAGTGACGATGATGCTCGCTAATGCTTCTTGATCTTATTTTCCTTTCAGGATTCTTGCGACTCCCCTTTTTTCTTGAGTCACTCTCCTTATCCAACTTCCTTTCAATTCTTTCCAGACTCTGCATCAACTTTAAGTTTAATTTTCCTTGTTGATCCCTAGCTTTCATGAGATTTTGTTATCATCTTGGTGAATTTGGGCATCTTTCTGCAATTTTTCAATGATCTTCATCATGTTTCCTTCCTTATCTATCTCTTCTCTATGCCCATTGAAGTTCGACCCTTCAATTCCCAAATGAACATCCATCCCTTTAGCTTCATTCTATGAACTGGAAGCATTCAGTGTCTCCTCCGTTTATTTTCACTCAGTGTCAACTCTAACCGGTTCTGGCACTTGCTAAACTTCTGCAAACACAATGTGCAGACAACCAGAATTTGTCAGGCCATTAATCCTTAACAAATCTCACAAAATTCATAAAAAAATATGACTCAGGAAAATGTTCAGTTTTCATTCTCTGTGATTCTCGTTCAATCAAGAATCCTCGCAGATTTCTTCTTTCAGAGCTCTTCTTTTCTAAGTTTTTGGACACTAACCCCTTTCTCTTCATCCCCAGCCCACGCGACCATGGGTCATGACCAAGCGCTAGATATACTCAGGACTTTGGCTTCGGAAGGTTTCCAAGCATAACACAATGATCACTAAGAGTTTTGAGTTACCGAACTCACACAGTAGGGCAAATCAATCATCCATATCTACCCAACATCCAACAACTAATACTCGGTGTGGAACCTCAGTTGTCTGAGTTCTAGGAATTTGGGACTTTAGAAGATTTCACATCCACACACCCCCAACCATTAATCTCTAAACTCTCCCACATCACCTTAGGTGATGTTATTATGTTACATCATTTAATGTTTTCCCAATTGCAGGGGCATGCAATGGTGGTTTTGGAGTAACATGCCTTTCATCCTGCAATTCTCCTGACGTTGACACGTAACCGCTTAGTGAAACCACAGTTTGGATTGTGGGACCGCCTTGGAGAATTATCTCTCATGCAACTTGGGTCTCCGCAATGTCTCCTGGTCGTTGATATTGATGTATCGTGATCAACACCATTGTGGGTCCTTCGACCTTTAACTACGTTATGTAACCTCGCGCCCCACTAACCCTAATCACACAGAATTCCACATGACAGAATACTAGCAATGTCATCCGACCCCACCACGTCTACTCTTTCACTTTGGAACTTCGGACTTCGGGAGTTTGTGCAATGGCACATCCCACTTCTCCCAATAGCTAAACTCACGAAATTACAATCTGCTCTTCTGCTTGATCCAATGGTCAAGATATTTTCTGCAAATCTATAGTGTAGATCTCCCTCACAACTTTGGGGTTTTGGGTTTCAGGCATTTATGCCTCTGTGCACCCTGCTTCTCTTGATTTCTGAACTCTGAAGAGCTTCCAGGATAACCCTCATGTGCCTTCTCCAGATCTAACGATCATACTGAATTTCCCTTTCGTTTGAACAGATCCTATGGCTCCAACACCCCAAGTGTTGAACACTCTCTTTGTGGTCAAATACCATGCCGACTGTAGTTTTATTCTACCACTACTCCTATTGAGCTTCGTAGCACTGCCAAGTAACCCCTTGGCACTCAGAAACATTCTAAGGTCTGAACTTAGTCCTCCAAACACAATTTCCTCTCGAAACCTTAGGTCCAAAGACCACTTATCTGGCCCATCCAGGCTTAGGGTTGAAACCATGGGCTCTAATACCATATTGTAACATCCCTGACCATCCACAGACCAGGTAATTCTACCATGCAGAAATGACATCTTATAAAAAATATATGCATTCTAATGAAATTTACACAACTAACCTAGAGTTATTGCCATCATACAAACTTAAATAGAATTAAGAGCAATTAATACATGCAACAGAATACATGAAGAAATACAACATCACAATAACATACTTTAAATACATAATTAAACACAGTTATGATGCTTATCTTTTATCTCGAGTAAATCCACCAACTACATGTAGACCTTCCATGAACCTCCCAGCCTTGGACCGTACTGCTCATCACTCTCAGTAGTAGGTCACCCCCATTCTGGGACTAAAGTCCATCAGCAAGGTAATTCTAGGCTTGGCAAGGACAACAAGGAAGTTTCAAAAAGAAACATGAAGGATATTTTATCCCAGGAGCCACTTACACCCACAACACATAGACCCTCATTCCCCACACACTTGCTCCACCCAAGGAGAATACACCTTCAATAATACAATTCCATCAGCCAGTACACCTCCCTTACCTTGGGCTTCAACTACAGGCTAGACTAGAAGTCTCAGAGTATTGCGGCTACTATGGGACTCCCTTCCATGAGAACTCACTTCCCAACAAACTCTCTCACCTGGGAGAGTTGCTCACATGTCTGATAACTAGTCTTCGACTCAGCTACAGCCGGGTATGATTGACAACAATAGCAACAGTAATACAAACAACAATAGCAACAACAATAGGGAAAAATGGGTATGGACACCCAACAAGACAACAACCTAATGCTAAGTCAAAACATAGCTTAGGCGACTACAATTGCATCGGGCTTCACAGGAAACAACATAGGACAACTTTCCCGTTTCTGGTTTTAGAGGTGTGAGAGGTATGTCGAGGTCAGACAATGTAGAGGAAAGAAAGGTTCAGATAGAGTACACCCAGCCACTCAAATGAATGATGGAAGAATGGAAGAGCGAACCCCCAACTTAGTTGACACTTTTGTTTTTAGCTGCACGAGCCCAGGTCGACACTTATCTTCCTGGAGTTGCATGTGATCCATTTAGCTTACATCCGCAGCCACCAGGAACTTAGGATAACAAAACATGTAATGTTCACTTTAGTATTCAAGAAATAATATTAAAATACTATTCCTCTAGAGGTAATCCCCCTAGCTTAGCCCCTAGGCCCAACTACTTAGCCCCCCTTCCTTACCCTACCTAGTGGAGCTTAGTCCCCCATAATGCTTCTTCGTGGAGGTTCTACACGCAATAGTGTTTTATATTTTTATTAATGATCTGGATAATTACATATACAAACAAAATATCAGGCTCATGGCCTTAGTGTCTAGATCACCAGCCTAATAACACATAAGTATTTCAGCTTACAACCACTTGTCTCACCAGCCTATAAGAAAAAATTACAATTCAGAAGGGGCTCGGTATTGGGGTATTACACATCCATTATGAGACTAGCACAAAAATGTTTACCTCCCTTCTCAGACAAACTTTGTACATATCTCTGATCATATTCATGAGTGGATACAATGATGACAGTTGATCAAAGCAACCATTCCTGACCAATTATTGGCTAAATGGTTCACTAAATCTCTTTTACCTTCGATTTCTCATGACGTATCCATGGGTGGTGTCGTTACTGAAGAAGAAGACATTGCCCATGCTTAGTATATAGACTTGGTTTATTCCCAATCTAGTACTTTGTATAAATTGATTCTAAATGCTCCCCGTACATCAACCGATCCATCAAAATCATCCTCCACTGCTCATGCAGATGGAGTTATCGGTTTCGTCATAACCCAATCCATTTCACAGTCAACCGACATGACTAATCACTCAGTCACTACCCCCGCTATCGGATCGAATTCACTCTCACCAAGCTCTAACCCGACTCAAGTATCTGAGGTGAATGCAGTTCAATCTTCTTCTCCGCAACAATAGGCGGGGGGGGAGAAAAAGAATAAATCGAAGAAAAACAATAATCTAATTGAAAATGAAAAAACACAAGCATAACCACCTACTACTGAGAAACAACTATAGTGAAAACTGAAATTTCCATGTCTCATTTGTGGTGACGATCACTGCATATGATACTTTCCTCATCACGAAGAAGTTGCAAAATGTTTTAAAGGAAACTCTCAACCCGTTATCTTCACACATCCTTTTCCACAGAAGCAATCACATGTTGCTCAAGCTCCTACACCTCCGACTTGAGGTAATCCAAATCATCCTCCTAGTGAGGAAGCTTCATCAAGTGCACATATTTACATGTTTAATGGGATATATTTGACCACTCATACTATAACATATGACACCTGCGACTAAAACTGACAAGGAAAAAGTAACTAATGGTACTACATCAAATCCACCATCCACCACCATTACTCCTCCATATGGGCCACTCCAGATTGAGAAACCTACATTTGACTCTATCTTATGTCCACCCAAGAGTACAATTTGAAAGTCAACTTTCAATCCTAATTCATGCGTTCCTCAAAACTACAACATTGTTGAAGAGTTGGCCCAAGAAATGATGCAGGAGCATCGCCAACAAAGCATGCATGGAGGATAGTTGGGCGCACTAGCGCATATTTTGAAATATTTTGAATTCCAAAGATCGGTGTATTAATGTATTATCTGACAAAGACTTTGATTTATGAACATATTTAATGATCGGGGGTTGATCCATTGCATAAGATCGATGGGGGGATGCATTTTGTTTTATGTAATGAATTGTAGTATAGATCTAGAGATTTCACTCTTATCTATCTGACTCAAATATTTATTGTAATAAATGTTTAGTAGTTGAAGGCTTTTATTTCGATAGGATAGTGTAGAGTAGTTGGGAGGAAAAGAACTCAAAAGATTCCCTTTTTCTTAAGCTTTGTATCATTTTTTATCCACAATTTTGGTCATCATGATGATAGTATGATGATGTTATGATGATGGAAAATCAAGCTCTTCACTAAGAACACTTTCTTGAGAAAAGTTACACTTGTCTGTTTCCAGAAATCATGTTTTTAAGGGAGGTTCGCAGGCTACCTATATATTCTCCTACGAGAATGCCTGATTCTCGCAGGCTGCATTAATATAGGGTGCGAGGGGTTCGCACTGTACTAAGCTCTCAGGGTGCGAACATCTTCCAAAGGAAGGAAAAAGATAAATTCTCGATCCTTCTAGAAGGGAATCTTCTAGAAGGATGAGTTGGCTTTCGAATGGTTATTCAGGTGTTGGCATTCCAGATATCTTGGGATCATTTCCTATCCAAGTAACTAATATATCTTATCCTATATATTGAGGAGATGGCTCATGGAAAAGGTTAGAAGCAAACTAGCAAGAGATTGATTGGGGAATTAGTGCAAGACTGTATGGAGGACTGATGCTACAACAGCTAGAGACAACAGCAAGGTCATCAAAGGTGGTTGATTTTCTTCATGCATGAGCAAGTGTGTGTGTCAGAGATAGGATCCATCGAAAGGAGATCTACAACATCAAGGCTCAGGTTGTAAGTTTCACTTTCAATTAATTCAATACAGTAATATGTCCCTTTCCCATAAAGATGATGCCACTTTATTACATAATTCCTTGATCATATGTATAGATTAGCTATTGAATATATTGATATGCCTTCACTTCGATTGGTTTGTACTGTTGTGATTTGAACGTCACAAGAGCATTGGAGCGAAGCTTGGAACAACAGAGATCTAAGGAAAGCATTCATAAGGTATGTCCATAATCCTTACCTCTTAGTTCATTCAATAGTCTAGATCTAGGGAAAGTGTATTATTCTGTCCTGTTTTGTTCTAGATCCAGGTGGATCTAGGGAGATTGGTTTGTGTCCGCACTCATGGATTTATCCTGAAACAAAATTGGAGACTCCACTGGGGAGCCATCCCTTTTTTCTTTATGGTTTTTGAATTTTCTGTGGCCATTTTCTCTATTTGCCTTTTTCTCCTGTTTTGTCAGTGTCCGAGTCCTCAGGATATCCTGAGAGACCTTCTGGGTCTATAAGCCAGTTTGAATTTTGCTTGCATTTTCAAAATTTTATTATCTTCAGGAATTATCACACTGTGTTCATTTACAGCCTGCGAGAAACAATCAAGTTTGCACTCTACATATAGAGTCCAGTGCGAACACCTCGCACCTTGCTTTAAGGTGGCCTGCGAGAATACTATCTTCTCGCACCGTGTTCCACTACTTGCCTGCGAGCAAGATTTTTGAAATTTTTAAATTGAGTTTTGACTTTTTCAACTGCTCAGATCTGTTGAATTACATCTTTTTGGCTTATAGGATCACTGATTTACCTATCTCTTTCTTTAGTTTGCTTGCTTGAACTGATCTAGGGTTTCAAGGTTTTTTCTTGCCTTTGTAGCTTGACTTTCATTTCTTGGCTCTTATTGGCATTTTCATTCTCTCTGACTTCTAGAGTTGAGTGTGTCTGACTAGCTGAGAACCAGTGATTGGTTGAGAGTTGAGTGTTTGGTGTTTCGCGTTTGCTTGTTGGTTCGAAAGAACATTTTTCATTTGCATTGAGGAAATCCTTGGTCTGCTTTTGTTTTTACTTTCGTTGAAAGTTTTGGTTGGGTTGTTATTGTTTTATTATTGATGATTTGATTTTTTTTTCTCATTAATTAGAGTTCTTCTTGGAAAGTGAACAACAAGTTTTCTTTCAAGATTTTGTTTTTGCCTTTTCAAAAACATTGAAAATCAAGTTTTAGAGTTTATTGAAGTATTTGAAAAAGACATATAGAAATTGCTCATTGATAAATGATTGTTTGTATTGACATTTGAAAGGAAGTTGAGCATTGCATTTGCATTGTAGTATTGAGATTGATTCAGAAAATTTGTCTCTCTCTCCCATAAATAGGATTCATGGAATGAAAAGGATTATATTTCATCATTGTTCTTGCATTATTTGGGTCAGAGTCATACATCATGAGTTTCACTTCCGTTACCTTTGAGTAAACAAACAACTTTTAAAAAACATTGCGTAATATTAAAATTGATCTAGTAACTCTTTTCTAGGGCTCTTTTACACCAACATTTAGCTAGGCTAGTGCTTTGGAGTAGGAAGAGAGATACACTCTCC
>JZKD02S1547214.1:236250-292000 GCA_000966675.3 Picea glauca
AAGGCTTAGAAATTATTCAGTACCTTGGAGCTTGCATGCCTCAATGGCAAGTTTCCTCGCTTTCGACAATGGGTTTACATCATTGGCCTTTGATCGAAAGATTCCATCGGTTGTTCGACATCAACTCATTTATTCACAATCGATGGATTGTACTACAGTACCTTGGGAGTCATTGACATCAATGGTGATTTCCCTCATGCTTGTTAATGGTTACATCAATGACCAGTAATCAAGTGGTTTCTACCATGTTCGGCTTCGACACATGTAATCACATGGTTAGATTCGTACTTTGGGCGATGAGATTGAAGACCCTGGATATTGTCTTGATGATTCAGGTTGCGATGGAGTATGTATAATTTGTGACACATAGATCCACTGTGTATGTTTCATGGCTATGTCGTCTTGATTGAAAATTTGTCGCACAGATCCACAGTGTATTCAGGTGGCTGTGCTATATAGTGACAACATGGATCCACAGTGTATGATTGGTGGCCAAGACCTTGGTTTATGATGTCGTCAGTCTATGATCTGAGTATGGGAATGCCTACCTTAGAATTGATATATATGATATTCTGTTGATGCTTGGATGTTTGAAGGTCTCTGATTAGATGTGCTCTTGGTTCTTGACACACACATGTAACTTATAAAGTCTATCGACTGTCATTGATTCCACTCTCAGACTTTGGGGGGCATTCTGTTATCCACAATTTTGGTCATCATGATGATAGTATGATGATTTTATGACGATGGAAAATCAAGCTCTTCACTAAGAACACTTTCCTGAGAAAAGTTACACTTGTCTCTTTCCAGAAATCATGTTTTTAAGGGAGGTTCACAGGCTACCTATATATTCTCCTGCGAGAATGCCTGATTCTCGCAGGCTGCATTAATATAGGGTGCAAGGGGTTCGCACTGTACTAAGCTCTCAGGGTGCGAACATCTTCCAAAGGAAGGAAAAAGATAAATTCTTGATCCTTCTAGAAGGGAATCTTCTAGAAGGATGAGTTGGCTTTCAAATGGTTATTCAGGTGCTGACATTCTAGATATATTGGGATCATTTCCTATCCAATTAACTAATCTATATTCTCTTATATATTGAGGAGATGGCTCATGGAAAAGGTTAGAAGCAAACTAGCAAGAGATTAATTGGAGAATTAGTGCAAGAGTGTATGGAGGACTGATGCTACAGTAGCTAGAGACAACAGCAAGGTCATCAAAGGTGGTTGATTTTCTTCATGCATGAAAAAGTGTGTGTGTCAGAGCTAGGAGCCATCGAAAGGAGATCTACAACATCAAGGCTCAAGTTGTAAGTTTCACTTTCAATTAATTCAATATAGTAATATGTCCCTTTCCCATAAAGATGATGTCACTTTATTACATGATTCCTTGATCATATTTATAGATTAGTTATTGAATATATTGATCTGCCTTCACTTCGATTGGTTTGTACTGTTGTGATTTGAACGGCACAAGAGCATTGGAGAGAAGCTTGGAACAACAGAGATCTAAGGAAAGTGTTCATAAGGTATGTCCATAATCCTTACCTCTTAGTTCATTCAATAGTCTAGATCTAGGGAAAGTGTATTATTCTGTCTTGTTTTGTTCTAGATCCAGGTGGATCTAGGGAGATCGGTTTGTGTCCACACTCACGAATTTATCCTGAAACATCATTGCAGAGATAGTTTGTCACTACTGAATCTAATGTGTAGATTTCCATTGTAGTCAAGAGCTGGGAGCTACAAAGAAGTAGTGTATGAATGTATGATTAAGTTCAGTTGAATGAATATAGCAGAAGAATATTGCCCCAAATGTGTGTTATTATTGTGTCTATTTGAATGAGTAAATGGTAGACTCTCTTTTTATTTTCAATTCTCTGTTACTTATTGTTCTTGTATCCATGAATGGATTCATAGGGTTGAAAATATGAGTCACTGTAGAAAGTGAATAAGTTTCAATTGTTTCTCTTCTAAGAGTGAGTGCAAGGTGTGCATAGCATCCACAAGAAGTGCGTTTATGGAGTCTGTTTCAAATCATAAGCTCAGAAGAGATAGCAAGAGATTGTATGTGCAAGCAGTGCATAAACACTCACAAGGAGTGCATGACAGATTTTTTAGACTCAAAATCTCAAGGAGGAGTAGCGTGATTTTAGTCACGGGAGACAGAAGCAGTTGGAGAGCAGTCACAAGGAGCGTGAAGTCTTCCATAAGGGGAAGTGGAGTTGTAGGGGAAAATATGTTGCAAACTGTGCACATATAAGGATTTCAACTAATTTTCAAAAAGGTTGTTTAAAAAAACTAGAGGAAACCAAGGAAGCTACGCTCAAGAGGGAGAGCAGGGAAAATTTTCAAGGGGAAAGGTCCATGAGGTTTATGTCAAAGTTAGTGGACAAGATTCATTTTGGAGGGAGGTGAAAGACTCCAGATCATCATATATGAGAGAGATATGCGGAGGATAGTCATAAGGTGGTTCAAACTTCAGAGTTCGGGAAGTTTGAAGGCTTAATGGAAGCATAATTGTGAAGTCCAAAGTTGTGATTTGATCTTAGTCATTGATCGCAAGAAGAGTGCATGGCAACAGATTAAGAAATTCAGGATTCGGAAGCCTGGAGACTCAGTGAAGCACGTTTTGGCAAAATTTGAAGGAAGAGCTCAGAATATCTTTGAATTCTGAATCACAAAGGGATAAGACCCATGGTCATAGTCGTGGTCACTAGGAGGAAAAAGGGGTATGTGTATGTATAGTGGTTTTGGGTGACTACAGGGACTCAAAGGGTCGCCCCGACTCAGTATTTTCAAATTATCCAAGACCGGGAGGTCGCGAATCCCTTCAGAGGGAAGGGGGGGATTGTGTTAGAGTGGTATCAGAGCGAGTACATAATTGATTTCTGTAGGAAGAGGAGTAGGTTGGTATTGGTGAGAGTTATCTGAAGCGTTAGCACAATGCCACCTAGAATATGTTCTAAGTTTCCCATAGCCAACATAACTATGGAAAGGGAGATGAGAGAATTATGTGCAAGTCTAGATTCCATGGAAACAACACAAAGGAGAGCACCTAATGTTGGAGACGTCACCGCGGTGGAAAATGAATAAATAGAAGTCGAAGAAGCGGTAGTTGAGGATGTTGTGGAAGAACATTTTTTGAAAGCGATTGTCAAATTGGGAGCCAGAGTGAAGATCAATGTCCCTATGTATGAAGTAAATTTAGACATGGAAGAATTGCTTGATTGGATACGAGCAATGGATAAGTATTTCGACTATGAGGATATTGAGGAGGAGAAAAAGGTGAGAGATGTTGTCACTAGGTTAAAAGGACATGTATCATTATGGTGGGATGAACTGTAGGCTGACAAAAGAATCAAGGGAAAGCAAAAGATCAAGAGTTTGGATCAGATGGTAGCCAAGATAAAGGATAAATTCATGCCCAAGGATTACCAGATAAATATGTTCATGAGGATGCAGAACCTAAGACAGAAAGGAATGACTATGAAGGACTATAGTGAGGAGTTATACAAATTGAACATCAAGGCTGGACAGAGAGAGAGAGATGAAGAGAAAGTTTCCTGATATATCAATGGCCTGAGATATCATATCCATGATGAAATCAGGATTGCGATAGTTAGAACAGTAGAGGATGCATATCAAATTGCGCTAAAAGAAGAAGAAAAGTTGGCCAGGAAGAAGAGTCAACAAAACAGACGTCGAAGTTTGAACAAGGGAAAGGGAGTTTCCTAGGATAAAGCACAGAAGCCCAAAGACAAGTCGGAGAAACCACATAGTCACTCTGAGAGAGGAGGAAGTTCCTAAGGAAGGCAGAGTGGTGGTAGAAACTCTTTTCCCAGAGGAAGAGGAAGAGGCAAAGGAGGAGAAGTAAGATGTTATGCCTGTGGAAAAACAACACATATGTCTTGGGATTGTATCGAGAAGAACAAAGGAGAAGGTGAAGCTCACATTTCGGAAGCACAGAAATGAGATGTTGAGGTAGAAGGTGCAGAGGATGGGAAATCCTTGATGATGAAAAAGGTTCTTTTGAAGCAAGAGCCAAAGACTGAAAGGCCAACACAAAGGAAACATTTGTTCAGGACAACCTGTAAAACGAAGGACAAAGTTTGCAAGGTGATAATTGATAGTGGAAGAACTGACAATTTAGTATCAACGAAGATGGTGGAGAAGCTAGAGATGGAGATGACTGAACGCTTGATGTCAGACAAAGTCTCATGGTTGCAAAAAGGTCATCAGGTAACGGTCACTCAACAATGCATGGTTGAATTTAAGATAGGAGGATATAGGGATGAAATTTTGTCTGATGTGATTCCCATGGATGTATGCCATGTTTTGTTGGGAAGGTCATGGCAGTACGATAGGAATGTTATTCCTGATGGGAGGAGAAATACTTACACCTTAGAGAAGAATGGTAGGACACACATGTTACTTTCGATTGAAGAGAAGAAGGTGAAGGATGAAGCTATCATGAACATACTTCTCATGAGTGGGAAGGAACTCTTGAACAAAGTAAAGAGGGAAAAAGAGATGCAGTTTGTTGTAGTGAGTAAGTCGAGGGTTATCCTTACCAGTACTTTGATGGAATATTTCCCTAAGGGAGTTCAGGAACTGCTAGAGAATTATTTTGACATTGTAGTGGATGAGTTTCCAAACTCATTGCCGCCTATCATAAGTATCAGCCATCACATTGATTTGAAACCAAGATAAAACCTGCCAAAAAAAGTGACGTACAGGTTGACACCTCAAGAGAATGAGGAGGTGAAGAGACAGGTTCAGGATCTATTAGACAAAGGTTTGGTCAGAGAAATCTTGAGTCCATGTGCAGTGCCAACTGTATTGAGTCCGAAGAAATATGGAGGATGGAGAATGTGTATGAACTCGAAGGCCATAAACAAGATCACCATTAGATATAGATTTCCATTTTCAAGGATGGATGACTTGATGGATTGCCTAAGTGGAGCGAATTATTTTTCAAAGATAGTTTTGAAAAGTGGATATCACCAGATAAGGATGAGGGAAAGTGATGAGTGGAAAACAACATTCAAGACAAATGAAGGGTTCTATGAATGGCTTGTTATTCTTTTTGTCTTGACGAACGCCCCGAGCACTTTTATGAGGCTGATGAAGGAGGTGTTGAAAGATTTCATTGGAAAATTCATGATTGTATATCTGGATGATATATTGGTCTTTAGCAAGACTAAAAAGGAGAATTTGAGACATTTGACATTGGTGATGAGGAGGTTGCAGCAAGAGAAGTTGTTAATTAATTTTAAAAAATCCTCTTTCATGAAAACATAACTCATATATTTGGGTTTTGTCATTTGTTCAAATGAATTGAAGATGGATCCTGAAAAGGTGAAAGCAATCAAAGAATGGTTGTCACCAAAGAACATCTTTGAGGTGAGAATATTCCATGGATTAGCAAGTTTTTATTGGAATTTCATCAGAAACTTTAGTGGGATTAGTGCTCAAATGACAGATACAATGAAGAAAAGACACACGTCTTTCAAATGGATAGAAGAGGCTGAGAGGATCTTCAACATATTGAAGGAGAAAATAACAGAACAATTGATTCTGGTTTTACTGGATTTCGGAAAGACATTTCAAGTGAGATGTGATGTGAGTGGAGTTGCAATTGGAGAATTCTTAAGCCAAGACAACAAACTTGTTGCATATTTCAGCAAGAAATTGAATGAAGCCAAGAAGAAGTACTTAACATATGACAAAGAGTTCTATGCCATAAGCCAAGCCTTAAAGAAATGGAGGCACTATCCCATACCCAAGGAGTTTGTTTTGTATAGCGATAATCACACTTTGCAATTCATAACTAGACAAGAGAAGTTAAACCAGAGACATGCCAAGTGGATAGAATTTATGCAAAATTTTACTTTTTTTACTAAACACATTTCTGGTAATGCTAACAAGGTTGATGATGCATTGAGTAGGAGAATTTTGTTTTTGCGGGAATTTCAGGTCGGAACCCTGGGTTTTGATCATCTTAAGGAAATGTACTATAGTGATCCAGATTTCAGAGAGGCATATGAAGCGTGTGCAAACCCTGTACTCAGAGATAGAAGCTAGTGGGCCGAATGCCTAATTCAGGATGGGTTGTTGTTCAAGGGATGCTAGTTGTGCATACGAAGATTCTCTATGAGGGAGAATTTACTAAAGGAAAAGCATAGTGGATGTCTAGCCGGGAATTTCGGCCATGACAAAACATTTGCCCAATTAACCAGTTCATATTATTGGCCAGGTATGAGAGAAGAGGTGAAGATATTTGTGAAAAATTGTAAGATGCGTCAGTATTCTAAGGGGAAGAAATAGAACATTGGCTTATATCAGCCATTTCCAAGGACACAAAGAGGAAGTGATTCCATATTTGTGGTGGTGGACATATTTTCGAACATGACACACTTTATCCCATGCCAAAAGACTAGTGATGCAACGCATGTTGCGAATTTGTTTTTCAGAGAATTTGTGAGACTCCATGGATTTCCTAGGAGTATAGTTTCAGACAGGGATACCAAATTTGTTGGTCATTTCTGGAGGACGTTATGGAAAATTTTTGGGACAAAGATATATTTCAGTTCTTCATATCATTCATAGATGGATCGATATACTAAGGTGGTGAATCGAATTTTAGGGGATTTGCTGAGGAGTTTGGTCACTGAGAACCATAATCAGTGGGATCAGATTCTAGCACAATCTGAGTTTGCATATAATGACTCAGTGAATAGAAACACTAGGAAAAGTCTGTTTCAAATAGTTTATGTAATGAATTCAAGGGGAGTGTCGTAGTTAAGAGATCTGAAGTAGAGAGAATTTAGGAGCGTTGGAGCCAAAGACTTCGTTGCAGAAATGCAGGAACTTCATAATTAGATCAAGGAGTAGTTGAAGAAGAGCAACAATGAATACAAGCACAAAGTTGATCAACACAAGAGGAAGATTGAATTTGAAGTTGGGGACCAAGTTCTAGCACATTTGAGGAAGGAAAGGTTTCCACGAGGAACATACAATAAGCTAAATATGAAAAAGATAGGACCGTGTAAAATCCTGAGGATATTTGGTGAGAATGCTTATGAATTAGAGCTACTAGAGGATGTGGGTATATCACCCATATTCAACATTGCATACCTGTATCCTTACAGGGAAGATAAAATCAAAGGGTCAGAAGATCAAAGGAAGGTCCAGTAGGAGAAACAGATGCCTGTAGAAGAGAAGTTGCAGATGGAAAAGATCATAGATCAATGAGTTGGTAAGAAGACCAAAAGGAGAACGTAGTTTGAATATTTCGTGAAGTGGAAAGGATGACCAGTAGAAGATGCAAGTTGGGTTAGTGAATCAGAGATCCAGAAGCGTAGAAGATCATTGCAGGAGCTCATGGACATGAGTCCACTAATTTTTCAGCCAGAGGAGTATGATGCAGGAGCACCGCCAACAAAGCATGCAAGGAGGACAGTTGGACACACTAGCGCGTATTTTGAAATATTTTGAATTCCAAATATCAGTGTATTAATGTAATATCTAACAAATACTTTGATTTATGAACATATTTAATGATCGGGGGATAAGCCATCGCGTAAGATCGATGGGGGGATGCATTTTTCTTTATGTAATGAATTGTAGTACAAATCTAGATCTTTCACTCTTATCTGTTTGACTCAAATATTTATCGTAATAAATGTTTATTAGTTGAAGGATTTTATTTTGATAGTATAACATAGAGTAGTTGGGGGGAAAAGAACTCAAAAGATCCCCTTTTTCTTAAGCTTTGTATCATTGCAGAGATAGTTTGTCACTGTTGAATCTAATGTGTAGATTTTCATTGTAGTCAAGATATGGGAGCTATAGAGAAGTAGTATATTTTGAATGTATGATTAAGTTCAGTTGAATGAATATAGCAAAAGAAGATTGCCCCAAATGTGTGTTATTATTGTGTCTATCTGAAGGAGTAAATTGTAGAATCTATGTTTATTTTCAATTCTCTATTACTTATTGTTCTTGTATCCATGAATGAATTTGCAGGGTTGAACATATGAGTCACTGTAGAAAGTGAATAAGTGTAAGGTGTGCATAGCGTCCGCAAGGAGTGCATTGGCAGAGTTTGTTTCGACTCGTAAGCTCAGAAGAGATAGAGATATCTTGTATGTGCAAGGAGTGCATAAACGTCCACAAGGAGTGAATGACAGAGTTTTCAGACTCAAAATCTCAAGGAGGAGTAGCATGATTTAATTCACGAGAGACAAAGGCAGTTGGATAGTAGTCACAAGGAGTGTGAAGTCATCCACAAGGGGAAGTGGAGTTGTGGGGGAAAATTTGTTGCAAAGTGTGCACAGATCAGGAGTTCGAATAATTGTCGAAGAGGTTGTTTAGAAAAACCATAGGAAACCGAGGAAGCTAAGCTCAAGAGGGAGAGCGGGGAAAATGTTCAAGGGGAAAGGTCCCTAAGGTTTTCGTCAAATTTAGTGGATGGGATTAGATTTGGAGGAAGGCAAACGACTCCAGATCATCATATCTGAGAGAGCTATGTGGAGGATAGTAGTAAGGTGGTTCATACTTCATAGTTCAGGAATTTTGAAGGCTTAACGAAAGCATAATCATGAAGTTTGAAGTCATGATTAGATATTAGCCATTGATTTTGAGAAGAGCACATGGCAGTGGATTAAGGAATTTGGGAGTCGGAAGCCCGGAGACTTGGAGAAGTGTGTTTCGGTAAAATTTGAAGGAAGAGCTCAAAATATCTCCAAAGTCTAAATCGTGAAGGGATAAGACCCACGGTCATAGCCATGGTCACTAGGAGGAAAAAGGGGCCTATGTATGTATAGTGGTTTTGGGTGACCACAGGACCCGAAGGGTTTCCACAACTCGATATTTTCAAATGATCCAAGACTGGGAGGTCGAGCATCCCTTCAGAGGGAAGGGGGGGATGCATCAAGCACAGTGTGTTATTTCAGCTCTCAAAGTTATACAAAATTTCCCCAGTCAACGTAGGACTCTCTTCGCAGCCATTGGAGAAATAGATCCCAAATCATCTAATACTATCACGTTTAACCTGAATAATTTTAAATCACGACTCTCTCACCAGCTTGCTTTCTAGATTGATGTCGTTATCCACAATCAACATATTCATCACATGATATTGTATGATAAATCTTCCATGTGTCTCATTTTTTTGGATTGTTGGAAAGACTTGAAATAACCTGGTCTATATGAGGTTATTATGTGTTTTCTATTATTCCCCCCACCCCCACCCTCACCCTCATAATCAATATCCCACCATGTTATGAGCATTCGATGGAAGAGGATTCTATCCTCATGGACTATTATAGTCCTTAGTCGTTCAATTGGGAGGCATGACTGTCTTAGTAGATGTTGAAGTAGTCAGTGCTCCCCTCGATTACAACTTGTTGCTAGGAAGACGTTGGCTTTATGCTATTACTTTCGTCACTTCCTCGGTGTTTTGATGTGTCCAGATTCCCCATCAAGGTAAAATTGTGAGCATAAATCAGTTAGATTATTGCACCCCCAATGCTCGCACTCAAACGACCAGCAACATTCATTTTCTGGGAGATTCAAAGATCACTTATGAAAGTGTGGGATTAGTTCTCTTGAAATACTCTTCACTTATGGGTACCTTTCCTTCACCTCTTCCTCCCAATATGCAACATATCGCCATGATCAATATGATCTCAACTATGGCACATCAATCCTACAAATCATCTGATCCATGGATCATGCCTAGTCCCTTAGAATTTGATGCACTAGGTGACACCATGCCACTTGGTACTACAGAGGCTAAATATGATGCCATCCAGTCTTCCTCTCCTTCACTGGATGACCAATATCTATCGGTGTCTATGACTTATTCGTTACCATCCTAGTTAGATTTCCTATCCTCTACTTTATATTAAATCCTATAGATTTTGCCATCCGATGAATCTATTATGGAGATGCTTAGTGTTGAGGAGGCACCATGGGATGACAACCACCATCGGTCATCCTTTCTTCTGAGTTTGGATGACATTGAAAAAGATATATCTTCTATATTTCCTAGAAATATCGTCGACTTTCCCCAATCTCCAATACTCACTCAATATACCATCTCCGAGGGGAATTTGGCAAACATCTCTTCCACGATTATGATCGATATATCCATCAAAGAAGGTATTGTGGAAAAAATAAAATTAGGCACCAATTTTTTAGCTAAAGAAGTTGAAACTTACACCAACTTGTTCAAAAAATTATGTGACATCTTTGCTTGGAGTTACGAAGAAATTCCAGGGATCGATCTATCGATCGTTGTGCATGAAATAAAGACGTACCCGGGAGTTAAACTTGTTAGAAAAATCTTCACCTGGTTCATCCTAAGAATACCGTGACAGTCAAGGCAGAAGTAGAAAAAATTTTGAAATCCGGTTTTATTTATCCTATCCCTTTGCCCAAATGGGTTTCCAAAATCATTAAGGTCGCTAAGAAACAAGGGACCATTCATGTTTGCATCTATTATTGGGATCTTAATAAGGCTTGTCTGAAGGACAATTAACCTACACCCTTTATCGACCAAATTATTGATAAGTGTGTCGGAAGCATCATTTTCTCTTTTATGGATGGCTTTTTTGGATATAACCAAATTGAAATTCTACCAGTTGATCAACATAAAAAGAAATTTCATCTTCCCTTAGGGGACTTTCTCTTATCATAAATTACCTTTTGGCCTTAAAAATGGTGGGGTTGCTTTTCAGTGGGCCATGTCATATACATTCCACGATATCAAACATATTTTTGAACCTTACCTCGATGAATTTCCCTCTCACTCATCTCATCGAAGAGACCACATTGGTCACCTATGAGCCATCTTTCTTCGATGTTGGTTTTACAACATTCGTTTGAACCCCCACAAATGCATTTTCATTGTCGAATCAGGGTGACTCCTCGGACTCATAGTCTCAAACGACGGGATTAGAGTGGATCCCTTAAAAGTCAAATCCATTCTAGATTTACCTCCTCCCAACAATCTGACCCAACTGCAAAGTTTGCAAGGGAAGGCAAACTTTCTTCACCGCTTCATTTTCAATTATGCCAAAATCACTAAAGGATTTATGATATTGTTGTAGAAAGACGCCCCTTTCATATGGGATGAAACTACTCAACGCCCATTTTATGCTCTTAAGCATGCCTTAATGAATACACCTCTTTTGCATCCATCAAATTATGTGAAAGACTATATCCTTTATTTTCCTGCCTCTACTTCCACTATTGTTATGGTCTTAGTACAAGAGGATGATGATGACAACGAACATGTGATCTACTATCTGAGTAAGAGTATATCAAGTCCAAAAATTTGATATTCGCATGTCAAAAAGTTGGATTTGGAAGCAGTTATTTCCATCCAGATATTTCTCCATTACATTCTATTACTCACTACCATAGTCATTGCAGAATCGAACCCTGTGTACCGCATCTTGACTCATCAAGTACTTGGGGGAAAATATTCAAAATGGATTGTTATCCTCCAATAATTCAATCTCGATTTTTCCAAACCAAAAACTAAGAAATCGTTGGTTTTTACAGAATTGATTTGCGATCTTCCCCATGCTGATGAGGATACTGATCCTAGTGATTCTTTTCCTGATGAATCCATGTTCTTCACTAGTACGTCCAATCCTTGGTACAAATATATTCTTCTCTATCTCTAAACCCAATGCTTTCAGCCTAACATTTCATGTGATGAACGATGTTGCATTTGACACCACTCCAAATGCTACATCATCATCAACGACACATTGTACCATTGTGGAATTGATATTGTCCTACGACATTTTTTAACCCATGCCGAGGTCGAATGAGTTTTAAATGACTGTCACCTTGGAGCTTGTGGAAGTCATGTTTCTAGGATGGCTATAGCCCAAAAAATCTTACGTGTCGGTTAATTTTGGCCTTCCATATTCAAATATTGCATTGAGGCCATTAAAAAAATCCCACCCTGTCAAATCTTTCAGAAGAAATAATGTACCCACCCCACTTCGCTGCATCCCATTTTCATTGTCATCCCCTTTGAAGAACATCGATTCTACACAATGTAATCCAACCTCAGCTGGGGGGGCATGGTTATATATCGTTGGTGTCGATTACTTCACTAAATGGGTTGAGGCTATGCCTACACTCCTTAATGATGGCCAAACTGCAGCACTCTTCATGTTTAACCACATCATCACTCGATTCGGTGTCCCACAAGCTATTGTAACTAATCATGGATCACATTTCTAGAACCGGATGATGGGTGAATTGCACACCAAGTTGGGTTTTCTCTGTGAAAACTCATCCCCCTACTATCCTCAAGAGAATGGACAAGTTGAAGCCATCAACAAAGTTTTGAATACCATGCTTCAATTCATGGTGGAAGCAAACAAAACCTATTGGCACTTGCATCTCTTCTCTTCACTCTAGACCTATTGAAATTCAGTGAAAACCACAAGTGGATTCACGTCATTCCATTTGGCATACATAATAGACTTAGTGTTACTGATCGAATGTGAGATCCTCTCATTGAAACTTACTGTAGAACTCCTACCTCATGCTTATGTTGAAGATGAATGATTCCTATATTTAACCAAGTTGGACAAAATTCGTTGTGATGCCACTCTCATCAACGAGACATATCAAAAACACATGAAAAATCAATACGATAAATCCATCCAACCTTGTTCTTTCATAGAAGGGGATTTAGTCCTAGTCTATGATCAAGATCATGAAAAACTGGGGGCAGGAAAGTTAGAATCCATGTTGCATGAGCGTTACATCATAAACCCTGTGCTACACAGAGGCACCTATGCATTAGTAGACTATGATGGAATATCTCTTGGTGAGCCCTGAAATGGGCTTAACCTCAAGAAGTACTATGCATAGAATATCTCACATGTGTGCTTTGTACATCACTGTACTATATACTCTTGACTTCGTTTGTCTTTTCTTTTGCATGCACGATTTTTGTATCAGTTTCTTATACTTTTCTTTGTGATTGAATGCGTAGATGACATCACCCTTTCCCATCTATTTTGGGTTTCTAGATGATGCTAGTCGACATACCCAGAACATCAATTCTACAACTTGGGTCATCTACCACTCTGGTGAATTAGTGAATTCAAGAGGAATTTTCCTCGGATCTGCAACCAATAATGTTGCAAAATATCATGTCATCATAGGAATTTTAACTGAATCCTCCTCTCTAGGTATAACTCAATTGAGTATCAAACTAGACTCCCAACTCGTGCTCTGTCAACTTAATCATGAGTACGTCGTTCGTAACTCAGTTTTACTATGTCTCCACCTAAGGGTTCGTCATCTCGAAAGATCGTTTGAATTTATCCAATACACACACATATCGAGAGAACTCAATACAAATTTGGATTCATTAGAAAATTACATGTTGGATTGATATCATGCACATAGATAAACATTTGAAACATAAATCATATGTACAAAACATCGCATAAAAACACAAAAATACAACATAGGTAGCCACAAAACTCATATATATATGTGTGATAGAAAAATATTTTTGAAAGTACATCATACAAAAGTACATAACAAGGAAAAACTTGGGCCTTCATGCCCATAGTATCATCATAAGGACTAAAAAATATCTAAGGACTCTACTCATCCTCCTGTATCATGTTGTGCTCCAAAAATTACACTACTTCTCATGTCAGCCATCGTATTAAATGGTTGATGCCTTCAAAGACCCCAACTATGTGTCGTTGCAAGTGTAAAGTCATGTCTCACCTCCTCAAGGGAGGTACACGCATCGTCAAGCCTTGGAGGTTTCTCTCTACCTTCTGGGGTCCTCCCACTATGAAGTCATGCTCAACTGCTGCCTATGCATCCCCATGGTGCCCCAATGTTGGCATCTCTGTCAGACATGACAAACCTCGGTCCGTGTGATGAAAATGATATGGTTTAGGTCCCTTGTTGTACAAACAAAAAAATATAAAAAAACAAAACAAAAATATTGGTTACAAGATTATGGTTATCTTTCATACCTAATGCATCCCACTGTTTTCCCTTGGGGAGTACCAAGTCTGCACTTCCTCTAAAATCTACCCCAACATAGGGGAAGTCCTCAATCACCACTAACTACCTTCTCCACCAAGCGAAGAAGTCGATAGTGAATCTGAAAGTAGAGGGCTCATTCCCCAACCTAGGGTAAATACTGGTCCACCTCTCCATATGAGGCTTGGTCACAAGGTGTGATATCATTGCAACCTATGGCTTCATCTATGGAATATGCTCTAAGAAAAATGAAACCAAGAAAGAACTCCAAATTGTTTATGTCTACCAATATTGCATTTGGATATTTTCTCTTTGACATTCCTCAGGAACCTTGCACTCCAGTTGAATAGTATTGGTTCCAAACTATAAATGGAATAAGAGATTTGTGATTTAAAACACAAGTGGGAACTAGTTTTCCCTACCAACTTGGTGATGGCGAATAAAATGGATCGAAGTGCTAGATCCCTCACATATTTTATCATGATCTCTCCTCCCACCAACCATGACCCTGGTATACAATGTTTGGCAACATATGCCTCGATAGGTATTGGAGTAGCTCGGTGTCCAAACAATGGTATGGGTGCCCCTCTCCTCGAGATACCCATTAGAAATTATACATCATCCATTTCAATTTCAATCGTATGCATCCCTATTCGGAATTCTTATTCAACATTGTCCCAAAGACCAATCAAGTACTCGAGAAACAACACCTATTTTCTCATGTTGTGAAGCTTGAAATACTTGAGCAAGCCACAATTGCATAAATCCACCTTCACTTGAGGGTCTTGAAGAGAGGTGATGTCATCAAACTAGTATTCACCCTCTTTGCACTCAATCATAGCTAGCTATAGATGAAACCTGCAAATACACCATTTAATCATCATTAGCTAAATCCTCATGGAAAAACATTGCCTCTTTTTAGCCTAAAAATCAAATAATTTTTGAGTTTTGTGCCTAACACTCCCTCAAAGTAGCCTATAGAGCACTTTTTCTCCCTAGAAACGCACACCACCACACTAAAATTATGATTGGAGCTCCCCTTAGTGCCTTGAGGGAGTGTCGATCCAATTCAACGCTCTAGGGCATCCCGGGGAGCCTAGAACACCTAAAATAAAGGTTAAATTGTAGTAAAAATGCATGAAAAAGAATGAGGAGGAAGATAAAACTAACTTGGTCTGGACGGATCTGAAAACGGTTGCCCATAGCTCCCACAATCGATGCTCGAAAAATGTTCCAAAAGAGGTAAAAATCCAAAGAACAGAGGAGAATGGTAAAAACAAATTTCTAACCTAGTTTGATATTTGATATGGTCAATTAGGTCATTTATCCTTATTATAAAGTCTATTTTTGGTTTTTTTATTATTTTTTCGAGAAATTACAAATGTCTTGTGCCTAGAACAACTTGATTTTACAGGAATCTGAGCGGAGTTCTTTTGATGACCTTGTAATAACCAATGAGATTATTCTTTGTTCTTTCTCACACTTACAAATACATGAGAATGTAACCGAGTATACTTTTATCTCTTTTTCATACTCGTAAAGGTTATACGAAAAAGGAACCCCCTGGATTCTCCTTTAAGCTATTTTTAGACTCTCTAAACATGAAACAATTGACGAGTGATCTTGCTTCTTTTCACACTCGTTAAAAGGTTCAAAAGGGCATCTTCCGAGTAATAGTTTATCTTTTTTTCGGACCTCAGAGACTAAAATTATGAAAAAGGAAAACCCTGGAGTCGCCTTTAAGTTCTTTTTAGACTCTCTAAACATGAAAAACCACCAAGTTTTCCTTCTCTGGACTCGCTAAACTACACATTGAAGGGCCCATCTGGGAACAAACCCTTATTTCTTCTAGTTTGTTAAACAATGAAAGAGGAACTTACCGAAGGTGAGTTATATCAAGCATGTGTTATCCTCCTCAAGCTCGTTAAATTAAAAAGAGGTACTCACCTATCTGGATGGGGGGGAAATTGAAGGAAGTGGGTCAAGTTTCTTGAGAAATTTTGTAAACATCTCTTGCAGTCACATTTGAACATGACACTTGTTTTTAACCTTCACACTGAACACTTGGATAATTCGCTAAACCTTTGCACTGAACCAATCCTATGATTCTTTCCACTCCTTTTATCCAGCAAAATAATTCCTTAGCACTCGCTGCATTATGTTTTGGTCCACTCTGCATTTATGCTGCCAAGTCTCATGTCATGCCTCAGTGTTCAAGGGAAGTATCCACCTCGAGAGTCAACCATATACAAAATTACTAGTTTCCATACTCGTGTTAGTCTATGTTCATTCACTATATCTCATCAATTTCTTGTGTCAGTTTCGTGTCGATGATGGGGGAATACATCAAGGCCCTCATTCCAAGAGTATTTTCCTGTCGATTTCAAAACATCATCTGGGAATTAGACTAAGAAACTAGTTAGTACCTTGAGACCTGCGTGCCTCAATGGTAGGCCTCCTCGCTTCCAACAATAGGTTTACATCGTTGACCTCTTATCGGATGATTCCATGAATGCTCGACCTCAACTCATTTATTCACATTCCCTGGATTGTACGAGGGTACCTTGGGAGTCATTGACATCACTGGTGATTTCCCTTGCAGTTGTTAATAGTTTACCTCAATGACCAATAATCAAGTCGTTTCTACCATGTTCGACATCAGGACATCTATTCATATGACTAGATTTGTGCCACATCGAGATTGTGACGAAGACCCTAGGTTGAGAATTCATTTTGATACCTGCTTTGCCCAGGATATGAAGGAATTCACTTGAGCATGTTGATACTTATGTTGTCACATAGATCCACATTTTATTGGTTAGTGGCTATGTTTTATCGTCTCGTAGATTCACTGTGTATTATACATGGCTACAATTAGTTCATGTCATAGAAATATGTATCCACATTGTATCTCTGGTGTTCATACCCTTATTCAATATCATCATGGATCCACAGTGTATTTATTGGTGGCCATACTTTGATTCATTTATAACCCAAGCACAGGTATGTCTGCCTTGGGAATGGAACACGAATTAACATTTGTTTGAGGGTTGTCTACAGTGTCTACTAGGTTCCCCAACTCCATACCCTTTCTTCAAAAAATCTACAAAGTGTTTCGGCCATCATCTTTCATTTTCTGAATTCACACTTTGGGGGGGATCTACTACACATCAAATTTCCTCACTTCGATAATACATTCTCATTGTCGTAAGTGTTGTAAGTGTCGCACTTTTGTCGTAAGTGTCGTATTTTCATCACGTAAGTGTTGCATCACAAATGACACCATGAGAACACTTTATATGACCCCTAAAACTTGTTATAAGAATAAGCCCCCTCATTTGATAGTCAGAACAAAGTGTTTTTATATGAGAATTGGTCATCTTGGCAACTTTTGGAAGATCAACGCTCCACTGCTCATATATAGGGTGCTCTAGTGCTCTTTGTCTATCTATAAGGGAGTGTTGTAGCACTCCCCTTCTCATATACATGGAGATCTAGCGCTCTTTGTCTATCTAGCAGGGAGTGTTGTAGCGCTCTGTTGCCCATTGTAAAGGAGCATCGAATTGGTTGAGAAAATCTTGGGAAGAAATCCCCTTTTTCTCTAAGGACAACTATGGATGATTTGAGTTGGTTTGGCTTGAATCTAACCCTTAGGATGCATCTAAGGGAAATATTGCAACTGATAGAGTCATATCCTCAACTAATCCCAAGTATAACCAAGGTGGTTGAGCCTCTCAAAGTATATAAATGGAGGCATTCTCATGGTGAACAGAGATGAAAATAATCAGCAAAATAATTGTCATTCTGATCATGGAAATTTTGAGCAAGGGGTTGGATGAGGAGGACTTGGAGCAGCTTCTCTAACACCATCCATGATTGTAAGTATCTCTTTAAAGTTCTCATCAATATACTTGTTTTGTTTCCTTCAAGCTTGTGTATTAGTGCATGTGCTTGTCTACTGTTCTTTTGATCTTTGTAGATGGATTTGTTTAATCTAATCTTGTAGAGTAGGAGTTCTTTGTTTCTATTTGCTATCCATTGCATTGCAGGTATCAAGTTGTGCTAAGGATTTTGGAGATCTAACTTGGATTTGAAGCAGCGAGGACAAACTTCGAAACAAGGTGCATCACACTTTTTTTTTCTCCCTCTCTCTCTTTTTGATTAGTTAAACTGAATTCAAAGGGATGTTAGTATTCATTTGTGCCTTTCTGTCTTGGTATTAGGGGTCTAGAATCCACAGGACTATTCACCTGTTCGCAGGGGAATTGTTCCGTAACACATATAGACATAATGTTTTTTGACAAGAATGAACTCTTTTATTCAATATTAAGATCACAAAGATTACAACCTTCGTCGGAAATCACTCCGCAAACCAGTTCTGGGCTCCTCTATCATGGCTCCAAGTGCATCAATCCCATGTAATATTCTCACAAACAACTTATCATTTGGGAAAGGAGAAAGGGTTGTATAAGGAGAAAGGGATGGAGGGGAATGTTGAGGCCAAAACTCATAATAGGATGCAAAATGTGGGCTAAGAAGGGGAAGGAATTTTGGCAGAGTTTTCTTATTCTCTTGCTTGTCCTTCAAATGATACCCCAAGACCTCTTTTTATATGAGAAAAATATGGTTATTCAATTTGGGGATGGGCTACAATGGGTAAAATGGTTGGGAAACCGTAAATAGCTCGTAAAATTTGCCGAATTCCTTGCAATTTTATATTTTTTGCAACTTTTGGAGGTAAACGCAGGATAAATAGCATGCAGATCGCATATGTACATGATCTAACCAGTATGCAGCACTTGTGTGTATGCAGTTATCAGCTCAATAGGGCCTGTACATTTTCCAAAAAATAGTTTTTTAAGAAGAAGCCTTAGTATTATTTTGGAAAAATATGTAAGTGGAAAGGCAACGTCATGCATGCATAGGTAAGGAACTTTGGGACTATAACAACCTCTACTAGATTGAAGTTCTTAGCACCAAACAACCCAATCAAGCGATTAATGAGCTCATCTTTTAAATTTTTTCTTTGTTTATCCCACCCTGTGTGGATGGTGGGCCCAAAGATCTCCAGTGACCAATCATTTAGATGCTTAAAAAAACATTGTTTCCTACAAAATGATCATGTCATCATTAGTTTAAAAAGAATGATCTATGAGTAAATTTCAATCATATTATATATAATAGTTAAAACATTTTTTAAATAGCTAGGATCTTATCTATCTTTATGGGAACAAGATTTTCATCCATGAAAAGTGTGGTATGTATTGTTCCCATGCTAATAACACAGGAATATCTAGGAAACGTTGCTTGAGAATATCAATACTACTCTCGGATGCATCGACCCCATGACCCTGTTCTACATGATATGTCGTGCATGGAGAAGTAGAGGGTGTACCCACATCTTCCCTCTAGGGTGTCCTACTATGTGTTGCCCACTATTCAGTGGACAAAAATGGCTCATTTTTAGATGCACATGGGGTTATATGCTGATGATGTGAATACTCATCAATAACATCAATAGTAGCAACATGCCCCTCACCAAGATTATGTGGACACAAATACGCCTGTAAAAACAAACCATATTTTAGTTCATGTCATATATGAGTAGAAAATATAAAACCATAAATGAATTTATCTTCTAATTAAATATCCCACAACTTACATTCAACGACTGAGCTCTTATCGACAAACAATCAATCTTTTCTCTAATCTCCTCCATTTGTGGTTGAATGAATACCAAATGAAGTATTTCCACATTTTTTTTTACGAACTTATTTAACATCCTAAATGGATTAAGCGATGATGTGATGCCATCATCGCACATTATCTCATCCACATCCATTTCTATGGATTTCTCTGCTAATGGATATGTAGCCTG
Source organism: Picea glauca (assembly GCA_000966675.3). Lineage (NCBI taxonomy): Eukaryota > Viridiplantae > Streptophyta > Pinopsida > Pinales > Pinaceae > Picea > Picea glauca. The sequence goes on from JZKD02S1547214.1 coordinate 256,177, forward strand.
TGACAAAAATATAGAAAAAATTAATATCGAAATGAAACGAATAGACTCATCATAAAAACATAATAATACAACATATTAATTTTTACAATTACTATGGGTTATATTGGTTGGGCTGAGGATGGTGTCCTCTGATCTATTGGGGACTTGCCTCAGTCAGGTGCAACCTGCAACAAATATATTGAAAACATTAATATCGAAATGAAACCAATAGAATCATAAAAAAAGCATAAGAATACAACAGATTTAATTTGTACAATTACTGTGGGTTATACCAGCTGGGCCAAGGATGGTGTCCTCTGATCTATCAGGGACATTCCCTGGTTAGTCGCAGCATGCAACAAAATATTGAAAACATTAATATCGAAATGAAACCAATAGACTCTAAAAAAAACATAATTAAAAAACACATTTCTTATATTTAATTTGTACAATTTACAATGGGGTATACCTACTTCCCTGACGATGGCATCATTTCATCCATTAGGGACTTTCCCTGATTAGCAACCTACAACAAAAATATTGAAATCATTAATATCAAAATGAAACCAATATACTCTTGAAAAAACATAATGAAAAATGAGGTATACCTGCTGCCTAGAGGATGGTGTCATTTAATGAAACATATTCTTTATATTTCTTATATCGAAATGAAACATTAACAAAAACCATGAATTAACAAAAACATAAGTTATTAGATTCATTAATTATAGATTTGGTGAAATTTTATATTACCACTCCCATAGTAACAACATTTGTATTTATTCGATTCAAATTGTAATTGATCAACAACTCTTCCCCTGTAGCTATTGATTTTATGGCACAAACAAAAATATGGTTTTCTTCACGCCCCTCAAATATGCAATTGGGTTGTTTTATTTTAAACCTAGGTTGTGTATTTTTTATAAAACCTGCAATATTCCCTGATGCTTTGGGCCTTTTGTCAATGTACATACTCAATCCTTTATTTTTATTATTGTCTTTTAGCTATAAATCATTTGCAGACACTTTGTGTTTGCACATACTGCATGTATATTGGACCAGCCACATCCAATCTCTATAAATTTAGAAGGGTCTGACATACTCCATAAATTTAGTACATCTTCCATAACCCACCTTTATGCCATCCATGCAAAACAACCCCAAACCGTGTAATGACGATGGTGCAATCTGAAATATCCTCTTGTTCAAAAAAAATATGTGTTTAGATGAGGAAGATCCTTGGGTACCCATTGTTTCACTAGATGTTTGTACCTCAAGGGCACCTCAATGTCTCTTATGGTCTCATCATCATAAGAACATGACCCCCCTTCTGCGAGAAAAAATTTCATTCGTTTATGGAATTTTCTTCTAATATTTTGACATCTAGTTGATCTTCGTCTTTTAGGCCTACTAGATGTCTCACTTTCCTGTACTCTTCCTGAACTTCCCTTGCTCAAGGATGACAGATCTTACAAATACGTGTTTGTTTGTACCTACACCTCATCGAATGAGAGAAATAGTTAACAAACATTCGCAGAAGGCTACAATAAAAGAACATTAAACATTTTGACATCGTCTATGGGTCAAGTCCATTTTGGATGGATTGGAGATGGAATAGTTGTAAAACCTTCTACATCCATATGACAAAAGACATTCATGACCTTGTATGACACACCTTCATTGTTTTCTCATACATTCTAGAGTAGTTCCAAAACATGGCAGAATCAAATCAAGAGGTGAAGACCATAGATGAGATGATTCACGAGAGGTGAGCATATCACTAGGGGAATTGAACCTTAGTGTGAACAATAAAAATGTCAAGATTTACAAAGTAGTCAATCCCATATTAACATTTGTAAAGTGACTTTTTATAGCGAATATTTTATCATTTACATAGTATAGATGATATTCGGCATAGTTCATGACTTGTGCATCCTTAAATATTATAAATGAAAACGTCATGCTCTTTCTTACTCCAACTTGATCTTGTTATCTCCATCGGATTTGTTGACTAACCAAGATAGCATATCCTCATATTTCAATAAATTTGGTTACTCTTTTGGCAAATAGGCTATAATGGTATATACTTAGTGTACGTTTCTCCACATTGGGTCTTTTTTTTACGATTTTTATTTTAGTAATAATCCCCCTATAAAGGTAAAGACTAACAATGTGGATTTGCAAGTTTGCAATAGTTTATTCTAGTGACAAACTACAATTTCAATGATAGAGTATGCATCTTAAGCACTTGTAAGGATACATTATGGATATGACCAGCCACAAGTGAATATTTGGAGAGAGTGGTGTACAAAGGGATTTAGTTGCAATGACTAGCCAAAAAGGAATGTTGTGGAATGTTTCTATTATGGCATTTGCTACTCATGTTGTGTGACTATTGTGGTCTAGTTTTACCTAGCCTTTTGAGCTCCAATATGGAAATGTTTGCATCAGTCATGTCGCATGTTTCTTATGTTGGATCATAGGGAATCAATACAAGTTGTAGGTGATTGAGTTTCCAAAAGTAACAAATGATTAGGTGCATTTCAAATAGAAGATTTATTAGTTTCTTATGGAAAGGTACTATTTAGTATCGTGTGTTTCACTGCTTTTAACCAACCAAAGGTGGTAAATATGGTTGTTGTAGATTGTCTATCAAGTCCCATATCCATTTGAATCATATCACTTATAGTTTCACCAATATTCCACCTTTATTGATATGAATTACATCCCTTGTAAACAATGTAACTTAAATTTCATTACACTACTAAAGAGATAGAGTTGATAATTATTTCAATTGTTGTTATATAGATTATGAGTTATATGGGACTTCACTTTTATGGGATCCTAACTATGGCGAAAATATCCACAAAAAATACATTGGTTTGAAAGAAGATAACTAGTGTCACATCAACACCAAGAAAGACAAAGCATTTTGAGACATTTTTAGTTTCTTACAAATTCATGTTATGTGACTCTCCTTGTCTAGTTGTTTCCATATTTTTGAGATTTCGACTTGAAATGGTTAGAGTGGGATAAGGGGCACTCATATCATATATTTTTTCCCTTGAAAAATTGACCCAAACTCGATAGGACCTATGAAAAAAATTAGGATTCCACTTCTATGTTGGGAACTTTTCTCATGTAACTTTACCCTAGGGGTTTTTGCACAATTTAAATACAACCCAGATCATGGTATTTCTGAAAAAAAAAAAAATGAATAACAAAGGTAGAACTTTAACTCACCGAAAAGACTATCCTCATCGGAAATATGAATATTATTTCAAATACATGAATAATATTTTCTTCTTCCCTCCATGTCCTTCATGAAAAGGAAGGAACAAATTAATTATGAAAAACGGTTAAGGTCTAAAACCACTTGAAAAACAACAATTATTCATTCGTCTAAGAAATTGATTAATTCGAATGATGCATGCTTAGATCCTACATTGCCCTTATTTTCTTTGCCTGCATATGAAGATTTTGTTTCTATGTATTCTTTTGAAGATTTTAATTCTTATCATTCCTCCAAAGATTTTATTTCTATGCCTTACATGTATCCTCGAGTGAATAACCATTGATATTTTCATACTAGGTAGATGATGAAAAGAACTAAGAGCAATATTTCATTGTTTCCATTTTAATTATAAAAACACTAATTCATATAAATCATTCAAAAATGTGTTAAACCTAAAATATAAGTTTCGTTAGTCGAGGATGGAACCTCGAGTTGTTATTGGGTTATTTTGTGTACTACAAGTTCTATAATGAGCTCCACTCTTCCATGTACTCTAGTGGAATTTTCTTATCTAAGATATTCATGTAATAGAAATCATTTCTATGAGTTCATATCGCCCTAGTTGCTATCTATCTTTCTCTCAGTGAGTTAATAATTTGAAAACTCAATTTCTTTTCAATAATAATTTTCCCACGAATCAGGTAGGAATTTTTCCACAAGTTATAGTTCTACTTCATTGATGGAAATTTCCACAATGCGCCTTTTTCCTCAAGGGATTTTCCATTTTAATATGTCCCAAATCACTAAAATTTCAAAAAAATAGATGGATGAGAATGGAACTATACCTCATCGGAAAATAAAACTAAAAAAAAATTATGTACTTATTAACTCACACCCTTTGTCTCTACTCACCCTTATATTAAAAGTTATGTTTAATGAACACTTATAAGAAGACAACCCACTTTATTACCACCATATGTTTATGTATGAGTTTATAAGAAAGAAAATCCTTAATACTCTCATTTGTTCCTTGCAACTCATTTTCTCATCCTTATAACTATGCTAGCTCTATGATTAATGAACACTTATAAGAAGGCAACCCATTATATAAACAAAATATGTTTATATATGATGTTATAAAATATAAAGTCCTTCAAACTCCAATTTTCTCCTACTTGCAATGCCATGAGCACTTACCAGCTTGTTCATCATGCTCCTTCCAAATTCTATACATAGGTATAATATTTCTCAATCTATTTAACATATACAACCTCAATTTTAATCTAATTTGTTCTTCCATAAAACAACTGTCCATCCATTGGAGAAATCATTGTTATGTTATTTCTTTACATAGTAGAAGGATGTATAATCAAGCACTATATCAAACCACACCACATCATGTCTAGTGTGGGTACCATGGGGACAAATGTTGTATGATTACATATTCTCAATAACAAGTAACCCCCTCCCTTTTGAGATAAGGTGAAAAATCCAGACCACAATTTGATCTCAATTCACATTTATTGCATAATTCTTCACATCCCACTTCCTTGGAATTGCACCCACATTGCACCTTACTAAGGATTTTAAGGAATCCATACATGCATGAAATGGGATTTCAAGGAATTCATGTGTTGGAAAGGACAACAATTCCACTTGGCATGTTTCATATACAAAAATAGTGAACCAAATATCAATTTTACTTATTAACTAGTGGATTCATGAAACATAGTTATATGGATCATTATATTTTATCGTTTATTCTTATGTATTATACAAGCATCTATGTTATTTTTTTAGAATGTTCTTTGTATTATTGTATATTCTTCTTCTCTTAAAAGCTTCCTTCCTCTAAAAGTTAAAAACCTTCTTTGAAATAGACACTTCAAGGGTTTCCATTTTTATCCTCACTGTATCTCACACCATTAGGCATTGCATGATCAAGGCCCTACATCTAATCTCCTTAAGGATTTACAGCTTGTACTCTTTACTATATCTACTCTCTTCAATATGCTTCATATTTTCGAAGTTACACATGTGGATCAAGGCACACCCTCTCTTACTTGGTATATGAGTCAAGGGAACCATAACTTCTTGGAGCTATATTTCCTAAACCATAGCTAAAAAATGGGAATTGTCAAGTGCACTATAAAAATTGAAGCTAGCTGTACAATTTGAAGGGATGTTGAACCTATTTTAGCAAGTTTTCGGGGCCAAAAACCACTGAAAAAAGTTGAAAATTGTAAAACTTAGTTTTTTCCCTAAAAATGATAAATCTAGGATATGTTAAATATTTTTCAAAATTGACATTGATTAGATTCAAAACTATAATTTCCATCCTCAAATTTTTTATCCAATCAATGATATCTTGGAAAGGTAGCGAGAGGGGGAATCAATGCATGACTTGGTAGATAAGCATACTTATTTTGGAGGCGATATTTTTGGTGTTCTGATCAAATCCCCCTTGGTCGCTTTGTCTCTGATGTTGTCTCCCCCTTGGATTTTGTTGCCGTTGTCTCCCCCCACTGTCTCTCTTGTCTCTCTTGCTCTGAGAAAATCCCCCTTAGTCGTGGGTTCTCTCTTTCTCTGTCTCTATCGCAGGATTTGGGCACTCTACGTCCTCCAACTACAAGCTATGAATGGGTGCGAGCTTCCCCTATAGTACCAATGTCTGAGCTTAGTAAAGGTCCCGATCTAACAGGTTTTATATTGTCTCTCTTGCTCTAAGAAAATCCCCCTTAGTTGTGGGTTCTCTCTTCCTCTGTCTCTGTATCAGGGTTTGGGTGCTCTACGTCCTCCAACTAAAGGATGTTATGAATGGGCACAGGCGCGGGAAGGAGGAGTTTACTGTTGGGTTTTTTGTTTCGTGGAATTTGAATTTTTCTGTTTTGTTTTTTTATGTTTTTTAAGTTTTTTTGTTATATTAATTTTATTTTATATATATATATATATATATATATATATAATTTTAATAGTGTTAATCTAATTAACATATCTAATATAATTAATATATAACCTTATGGCACTTGATTCATAGCTGGTCCAGACAAGGGGAATCTGACTAATTAATTAAAACAAAGAATTGTGATGGTCCCTGCAGATGCTGACGCAATGTGATTTCTACCTAGTGCTTTGAATGTTAATGTGAAGAAATTCAATCAAGCACGGGTAAATGGCTAGAGTATCTATGACTCTCTTAAGGTAGCCAAATGCCTCATCATCTAATTAGTGATGCACATGAATGGATTCACTAGATTCCCACTTTCCATATCTACTATCTAACAAAACCACAGCCACGGGAATGGGCTTGGCAAAATCAACAGGGAAAGAAGACCTTGTTGAGCTTGACTCTAGTATGTCTTTGTGAAATGAATTGATAGGTGTAGAATAAGTGGGAATATTTTTTGGCACAAATGAAATACCACTATTTTTAACATTATTTTTCTTATAATTATGTGGGGTGGAGATGGAGCAGTTACCCTATTTTTTGCCTTAAGTCACGTTTCGATGGGTCGATCTGGGTGGAAGACATTGTTAGGTGGGGATTTTGGATAGGGTGACACATCTATTAAAATATAACATAAAACATAATTGGTGTAGATAAAACATTTGTATTTGGGAGATCCTAGTGCACAACCACCCTTATTACCTTTCCCTCCTAATTTGTAGTTACATCCAATCTTCTAAATTGAATCTAGTTTCCTCACTTGCAAAATATGGATAGTTGTGTGAACCATATATATTATTAAAGATGTCAAAACCCCTGTCCATGAGCCTATGGTTACATACAAAGGGGGGAAAAAAGGTGGACACAAAAATTCCATCCATTCCTCCTTAGGGTCCTCCCTAGGATTTTGTTGTATCTCATAATGTTGCATACTCCATTGATATCCATGTTGTTATCGACTTTTTTTTCTATCCCTCCTCGTCATGACGAGGTTTTATTTTTTTCCCCTCTATTTAGATAAGGAATGAGTATTGTGATATCCTTTGAGGACATGTACTTAGAGTCACTTAACCCTATGCAACCCACCACATGTTGCAAGTTTAATATAGGATTTAACTGATCATAAAATTATCTTATGTGAGGCTTATTCCCTTATTTTAGACACTATACACACTTCTTCACCTTCTTGAAGCAATATTCAAACATGACACGCTACCATAATCTTGCATGAAGAATATTTTGTATTGTCTTGGTTCCTAAAAAATCTCCACCCACCTCTCCATAATGGGATTCATGTATCAAGTGTCTAGCTTTTTATGGTTGAACATATATTCTCAATATTACATTCATACCTATTCTATATATGTACACTACTACTATCTTAGATATTAATGATTTATGTGTTAGGCTTCTTTACTTTGGAACATTCATTCCTTAGGATTCTTTACCATATTCATGTGATATACATATTTCTTCATATTTTATGGATCTTGGAATGTTGTATGCTTGGAATGCTTGGAGTTGAATCTTTGATGAAGAAAAATTGCACATTGATTTAGATAAGAATCCTATAGGCCTGTATGTAGGATGCCATATCTGCCCACATGGGCATCCTATAGGCATGTAGGATTGCATATCTTCCCACAACGACATGTGGGCAAAGATGGCATCCTACAGGCCTATAGGATGCCATCTCTTCCCACATGCCCCTGCATGCCATCCTACATGCCATACTATATGTAACACTCTCTCCTAAAACACCAACTCTATTATCCTTACCTATGCCATCAATATTCCCTCATAAGAAGCAGACTCTGACTTTGGTTCAAGATTATTTTTTCTTTTGATATATTTTTGCTTAAAAAAAGAATTTTTTCTCATTATTATGGCAACCTTAAAAGGTGTATTAATTTATTTTGTTTCTCTATCATTTGATGATATGTATACCAATATATGTAGTTGTTCTCCTACAAAACAAAAAGTTTGACACATTAATGATTTGAGATATTTTTGACAAAAAATCCGAACATGTTTTCATTCTAATCCATAACCGAGATACAAAATATGTATAAAAACAAAACTAACCACACAACATTTCATGATAAACAAGAATTTCATATCAAGAAAACAAATTCATGATGGAAATGTCTAATTGAATCTAAATCTAAGGCATTGTGCCAATTTTTAGGAAGCTACACATACCCTCACGCTAAAATCCCTTTGTTCCCTTGATTTAGGAATACTTGGAGAGAGTGCTTAACATAAAGACCCTAGAACAACTTATCATCCAAAGAAAATGAACATGGTTGCCTTTATTATGATGGTTGTGCAAGTAATGTAGTGAATGATGATATTTTTCCTTAAAGGATCTCAATATTTCCTTCATGACGTATGGTTTTAACAACATTAGTTTTACCACACATCATTTCTCCTATTCATAGGAAGTTTGTGTCCATTGATTGAGTCCTTGGATTCCTAGATGCATGAAGGCACTTTGAGTGATCCTTTTGGTGAGTTGTTTTTTTTGACAACGGTGTGATTGTTGTTGAGGATTCGATATTTTGGGAACAAGGCTATTTTATGCATCAATGGGAATCTAGAAAGTTTTATTATATATTTCATTCAACTGGCCTCAATGGGGGCATTGGAAAATAATGAACGGAAAAGAGGAAAGGGTAGTGATTAAGATAGATTGTTGTAATTAATGCATCATAATTTGGATCATCATGCAACGATCATCGACTACCACAATGGGTATGACATACAGATCACTCATTGTGTCTATTGTTAAAAAATATATCCCATCATTTTACAATAGTCCAAAGCCAACAAACATTGGAAATACATTGCTTTCGTACTAGTTTCTAATGCTTTGTAGTTTTGATATTTTTTATTTTTGGTCCTATGGGTACAATAAATTGGCATTGAACCTCCTATATGTAATGTACCAAGTACACCTTGTGCACATTGAGGATATGGGATACTATTTTAACCACCTAATTTTTACTCTGTTATCATATTTCATAGTTCTTCCATTAACTAATTACCATATGTAGGCATGGAAGTACAAATTTATGGAACATAATGCAAACATTCAATTATCCATGAGATCATCAATTATGAATGCAAGTTAATACAGGTAGTCAAAACCAAAACAAATGGAAATTAATTTAAAACATGATATAACCATAATAATTCATCATTAATTCAACACAATTCGTAGGTACATTTAGAAACAGTTATATGTCTGGAAATTTTCCACCAAATGGTTGTAGAAGAGGGGAATCCCTCCTAGAGTTTTATTTTTGACTTAGTAATTCCAACTCTCTACCATTGTGAAAATAACTGCAAGAACATATAACAATTACAAATTTCAATCCTTGCAAATATGATACAAAGACACTATGAAAAATGATGTGATATAGAGTTCATATTGTTGGTCCAATTTACTGTTGTAAATTAGAGCATAAATTTTATTTATCAATCTGGAATCACAAAACTTCGAAGCACACCAATATATATGGACTTATAGATCTGAACTAAGAAATAAATCACACTTGCTTAAAACAAACTCAATAAGACTTGTTTGTGGTAAATGAAACGAAACAATTAAACTCTCTTACAAGAGGTCTTTTCGTAGTGTTCTATAACATCTGTTACAAATCAAGTTCATTGAGTAATTAAACACACTTGCATTGGAAATAAACCTAAAGTATCTTAATGACTTAGATGTTGTAAGTAAGAAGCATTAAACTCCCTTACAGGAAGTACATTCATAATATTTCACAAAACTTATCAACACTTAAGATCATTAAGTATTTTTCAAAAAAATGAATTATTAAGAAGCATAAAGATAAACTACAATAGATCATCAAGTATTTTTCAAAATGAGTTATTAAGAAGCATAAAGATAAACTACCATAGCTAACAAAACTTTACTGTTGGAAGCAAGCATACATTGAGTTCCTTTACAAGAAATCACTTCACAATGTGTTATTGAACTTAGCAACAACTAATTTTGTTATTCCAATGAAAATAAAGCTTCTAAGCAATGGAAATAACCTACAACAGACATAAAAGCACACCACTGTCACAACTATGAAAACATGTAGAATTGAGTGTACAAGCTTGGCAATGGGGGCCCTCCAATGCTTTGCTAGCACACCTGAAGTAAAATCAGCTAAGAGAAATCTGTTAACAACATGAACTAATGCAGCAAACTCATTCAAATAATCAACACAAATCTGATCTCCAAAAGCTACAAAGTTCGCAAATTATATTAAGAATAAGGTCCCTTAATTATCCAAGTCTTGGGATATTTATACAAAGAGTCTATAACCACAAATGCTAAAATTAGTCTAATTAGTTGCTAAGATCCTCAAAATATGATAATGAGGTTGAACCCCATATCTCAGATCCATAAAATATGAAGAAACCCCACGAAATCCAAAATTGTCCTGATTTCTAGCTAAATACAGGGCATTTCCTGCAAAAGTGGCTTGGTTTGACCGGCATTGCAAGCACGCGTGAAGCCCATTTCTGGAAGCGAATAGATTTTTATCCATCTGTGGACATCAAGGATCACTCCATATGTTTCAAAATTCTCCCAGGTGTCCTAAAAGTATATGAACCTTGGAGCTATTACGGGAAGTTGCAACTTTCCGTAATTTTTGCTAAAAAATTAATTTTAATGTATAAATTTTGCAAAAATTCAAATCCTAAAAAGTAAATGACAAATGTACCTGAGATGATCAATTTGAATCTAATATGGAAAAAATATGAAAGATATGAAAGGAAAATGGAGGCAAAAACATGGATTATAGGGAAGAAATAAGCATCAAAAGTGGCACCCAACATCTCCTCCAAGAGTAAGGTATTGCATGTCCCTATGCAATGAGAACTGATACTCAAGCATCTCCTGCTTCATGTGAAGATCACAGCAATGCCTCAATCCTAGGTTGACTCAGTTCTTTGATTTTCTGTTTTTGTGCCACTGATCACATTTTCATTTCTTTGTACTTCTGCTTTCTGATACCAATTGTATGCTTGATTAGTGAGAACAATTGTTTCCTTTTCCAACTTATTATTCTTTTTCTTAAGTTTTTCATTTTCTTCATGAGTTTTGTGGCTCTGAGTTATAAGCATTTCATTTTCTGTTTTCAAATCTCCAAAACCTCTATCTCTTTGATTTGTCTCTTCAATTTCTTAATATATTTCTTTTTCTTCTCAAGTTCTGATGTGCTCTCAACAATTATATTTTTCCCTTTTTGTTTCTCTGATTCCCCAATCTTATCTTCACTCTCCATTTCTTCACGAACTGTCCTCACTCCTTCCTTAATTTCATTGTATGTAGACTCTAGAGTATGTAGGAGCTTTTTGTTCTTTACTTGTCTCTCCTTGACGTGCCTCTAAAACTTCTATATAAGCATAATCCATCTGTTGGGCTGGATCCACCTCTTTTTCAATTGCCTCCTGTTGAGTATGAATAAAGTTTCTAGATTTCCTCTTGTGGGTTCTAAATGGCTTATCTCTTTCTTGAAACTCATTTTCTTCTTTGGCCATGCTTCTTGTCATTCTTCTTGTTCCCATGGGATGTTTTGATTTTGTTGCCTCATGAGACATTATAATTTGTACTTCATCATCTTCTTCATCATTATTTGGAACAAATTCCTCCTCTTTGTCTTCTTTTTCTTTTACAAACCTGTTATCAACCAAGAATCGTTGCCATGTGATGTTTTCTTCTTGCAACTCATGTGTAACAATCATCTCGATGAAGCCATGATGATATAAAATTTTCTCCATATTATTATCTTGTTTTTTGACACCTTTGGCCATTTTAGAAAGACTTCGAAGCAAGTAATAGGGCATGTTTATCTCAAGATCATCTCTCAAATGCTGCAAAATTTTGATATGATAGAGATAGATGATACTAAACCTCCCTTCACAAGTAATGAACTTCTGAATAAAATAGACTATCTCATCCCATGAATGAATCAACCAACTCCTTGGAATCCCTTTTTTCCAGTTTACTGTTGCTTCCCTGGATCTAGATATGAATGGTGTCCAAGAATTTTTTTTGAATTACTTAGTTTTAAAATATCTCTCTCCCTGTTGAGGTAATCCAGTCACCTGTGCAATAATATCTTTAGACAATATGATAGTGAGGTTACCCACTGTGGCCTTCTCACCATCAAAAGAGCAATTAAACTCCTTGCTAACTTTTTCATTAAACCCATCAAACTTTTCAAAGAAGGGGATCCATTGGTGTTTTTCAAAACGTTCTAGACAGTCTTTATGGATTGAAGTTGGAGAAAATTTTGTTGGTTCAAACCTAGAAACCATGATGATATTCAAAAGGAAAAAAACCCTTTCTTTGCTACCCTGTTTTTCTCAATTCCAATTCTGCAATTTTTCTTTTAAAATAAATCTCTGTCAAAGTCCAAATTTGACACAAATTTATGATGCCCTTGTTTAAATTCTGTCTCTGTTAATCTCAGCCTTTCAATAATTTTTATGCTCTGTTTCTGTTTAAATTTCTCATCCATGTTTCTATCTGCTCTAGTTTGAATTGAGAACACAATTGGTCTAATAATAACCCTGTCTCTTCTTTCAGAATGCGAATACATACTAGCAAGAGCATTTATATTCATGATCTTACCTTTGTTTGGAGACACCTATTTGATTTTGTCCTACTTTCCTTAATTCGCGACTCATTTCCCACGAAATATGCTTCCTTCCTTGATTTTTGGCACTCTATTTTACCTCCACGCAGAGGACGTGATTTGTATGTTGAAAAATGAAATTGTCAAAATACAAATTACTATTGGAATTGTGTTCTATGCAGGGAAATTATTGCAAGATATCATGATTGCATTCTGGGTGGATTGTAATGTGAAAAATAGCGCAAAGATACTAACTAGGCAGCAGCGATAATAAGTGGCAATAAGGGTTCAAATCTCAGGGATGCACAAACTCGACAACAGCGCTGGAGAATAGCTAGAATGTATGCGTGGAAATGAAATACGCTTAAGTGCTGGAGGAGAGATAACAAAGGGAAATTTACACGCATTATGGAAAATATGATCAGCAAGTTTTGATACACAATTCGTTTGGGAAAGGACACCATTCGTGGAAGTCAAAATGCAGAACAGATGTAATGAAATCGTGGAGAATGAGCGTGTGGAAATGATGGTTTCAAAGGGAAATTCATGGATCCAATCAAATTAAATAACCCAGGGCTGTGTGCAAATGAGTGCAGTATAGGGTCATGTACAAGAGATTATCATTTTTTAAAATGGGTGGTCTCATAAAAAAGAAATGGTTGTAGGTATCTTTTGACTTATAATATTCCTTTTTCTTACCTTTAATTTTCACTTATGAAACTTCCACTTCATATTTGTAATGCATCCAAAAATATTCCTTGAACCAATGCTATGACTCCCTTTTTCCATGACTTGCTTGAGTTGGTTGTCTTTTTGAACCACTGTTTGTAAACAAGGATTTATTCTCTTTTAATGCCCTATTTTGATAAGAATTCCCTTCCCAATGTTTTTCCTTATTGTGCCATAATTTAAACCGTCATTGTGCCTATCACAAGAGTATTCTTTGAACTGTTTTTAAAGAGGAAAAATCACTGTTGAGTTTTGTTATGCAATTGTTTTGCTTCCTCTGAGCAACTAAAAACAGAGCAGTTGATATTGTGATCAAAATGACAATTTTTCCCTTATTTCTCCTTATGTTGGAAGAGTTTAATACTTACTTTTGATGCTTAAGGACAGGAAAATGGAATGGATAATCATATATATAGAGTGATGGTCTATGAAGGCTGAAGGACAGGAAAATGGAATGGATAATCATATATATAGAGTGATGGTCTATGAAGGAAATGGAAATGGTATTCAAGGTAAGGTAATGAGGAAAGAAGTAAGTACATTATCACTACTTAAAATGAATAATTTGAAAAATTCAAAACATTAAAAAGAAAATTTTCTCTTATAGATTTTTAGGTGTTCCTCTTGTGCTTATGATTTGGACAAATTTATTCTTCTTGTTGGAGTTGGAAGCTGCTCAATTTTTACTGCATTTGGAGTTGTAGTATTCAAGATTTTCAAGTGTTCAATGTCTTTAATTGAAGCTGCAAAATCTAATCTGACAAATTCCTTTTATTGAAGTGCTTTCAGGTCCCACTGCTGTAGATTTTGCTGAAGTAAAATTTCAGGTCCCTCTGAAACTTCAATGTCTCCAAAAGATAATGTTGATGTTTGCAGTTTCAGGTCCCTTTGATAGAAAATACAGGTCCCTCTGAAGTTGTAGTGTCTTCTAAAGGTATTGCTGAAGTATGCAGAAGGCTTTCAAAAAGGTTTTCAAAATTAGAAATTTAACACTTTCCCCCTCAACCTTATTGATTGACGTGTCCTCAAGTCTTTTGTAGAGAAAAAAATATTTAATTGTTGATAATAAACTGATATGTACACAAGGGTGGCAGGAGGAGGGGGGGTGTTGTATGACCCTGGAGGAACAGAGGTAACAATATTTTCACGGGGATTGGGAAAAACAACTAACAACCATGTAGAGACTCTTGCTGCTTGGAAAGGAATGGAGATAGCAAGGAACATAGAGGTCAAAAATCTAACCATAGTTGGAGACTCAACTCTTACTATATAAAGTATATATCGACAAATTCCTCCCAACAAAATAATCCTCAACTGAATAATAACAAGGATCCTAGACCTTAAAGAAAACAAGGAAAACTTCAATGTGTTGCATGTGCTAAGAAATCAAAACAAGCAAGTTGATCACCAAGCAAATAGAGCATGCAATTTAGAGGAAGGGAGTATAATCATTGGGGATCACCTTCGGTGGGACCTGATGCCTTAGATCGAACGTCACCATCCACTTGTCATCATGTTGTTAAAACTCAGCATGAAAAAGTGAAAAGCGCAGCACATCTTACGGTCAACAGAGATATAACGGTACACATCCAGCATGTCAAGACGGATGAGGCGTGCAAATAATTATGAAGGATATAGGAGGATCAATATACAATGCATTTCTTCATCAAAACCAAAACATTATGTACTTCAGCCAGTATATGGAGCATGTGGAAGTATGCAAGACGATGTCATGAATTGGTTAGAGATCAATGCAGTGCATCAAGACTTTCTCAATTACATTGGCAGGTTGGCGATTACACTGCACAGGAATGAAGACAATTGTTGGTGGCTTATTTGGATTTTTGTTGCAGGGTTTCAAATTCCATAGAAAATGGAGTCGGCGACCCCAACAACCCCTCTCCTGCCCATATTTTATAAACGTCTTGAAAATATGGAAGAGACAATGATCGGGTTTATGCAAATGCTCGATGGTCAGCATAAAGAATTTGAACGAAGGTGTCAATCGGACTTGTTAGCACCATGATTTTCATAGCTAAGGTTAGAGGTTTGTCATCAGTTTTCAAATTCATGCCTGTCAACACCAATATTTTTTTTATGCCTGGCATAATCTAACATCTCCAAGGGTCGATTTCAAAAGGAATCTTATCATTCATTATTTTCACTTCCATTTACAACTGCGCGCTGCAAAATTTTCCACGCACTGCACAGAGGAATTCACCGAGTTTTGTCGCACCAAGGATTCTATTGCGTAGAGGATACTATCGCGCAGAGGATGTTGTCGCACAGAGGATGTTGTCACACAGGGGATGTTGTCGCACAGAAGATGTTGTCGCATAGAAGATGATGCCGCACAGAGGATGTCGTTGTGTAGAGGATGTTGTCACGCACAGGATTCTGTCGCGCACAAGATGTTGTCGCGCACAGGATGCTGTCGCGCAGAATATGTCGTCGCGCAGAGGATGATGTCACGCAGAGGATGTTTTCGCGCACACGATTATGTCGCGCAGAGGATGCTGTCGCTCAAAGGATGTTGTCATGCAGAGGATGTTGTCGCACAGAAGATGCTCTCGCGTAGAAGATGTTGTCACGCAAAGGATATTGTAGAGGATGATGTCGCACAGAGGATGTTGTCACGTAGAGGATTTTCCTAAGCACAGGCTACAGGATGCGTTGCATAAATGATTGGTTTAGTGCTCAACTTCAAGATCACGTTCTAACCAAATGGAGAGGAATTTTGAAAATCCCTGAGGCTTTTTTCTTGAGGACAAACCAAATAATAAAAACCTCTCTCATATTTTCAAAAGGTGTCACGGATTGGGAGATTCGAAGGAATCTTTGAGCCTTATTTTTCAGTTTTCATGATTTCTTGTTTGAGACATGTTTTTACGACACGTATTTCGTCCAGTTGGAGATGAATTTCAAGAAACCGAGAGAGGCTTTTCTATACAATGAGCTTACCTACAAAAAAAGTTTGTCGATTTTACATAGTTGTTACAGTTTGAGAATTACAAGTGGCGTTTTGAAGCCTATTTTTCATAATTTCGCCTCCTGAAAAGCGGGAAATTAGTGAAACGTGTCATTTTCTGTTTGTAACTATTTATATTTTGGGAAATGGGTTGGGATTCAAAATGGTGAGCTGGAAAGGACATATGGGCTATATATTTCTTCTTTTCAATGTAATCCAGGTTGGTTGGCAAAAATAGTGTAGACAGTGACTATTGAATGTAGTGTTCGAATTCGATTGAAACTTAATGCAAAGGTCCTGAAGCTTTGAGGAAAAGATTCTAACGGTGGCAGTTTGATGTATTGTACTCTCTCTTTGCATACGTGATTTCATGTGCTCTTTACGCTCATATCTGTATTTTTTTCTAAATAGGAACGTGATTTGAATCTATAATTCACCGCACAGTGCTCTAGATTTGCACCATTTAGATGACTCTGTTTCTTCTAACTGAACTATGAATTCATCCACAGCGGTGCTCTGAGTTGCTTCATGTTTTTTTCTCCCGCCATGCACAACGATTTTTAATTGAAAGACTGTTGCTTATTTAGCCTTTATCCTCTCAAGTTCAATCACTAAGTCATTTGTTTCTCTCATTTTTAGAATTTGACTCCATTTCCCAATGGTACTTTCTCTCTTGTTTGTCCTGCCATCCCTTTTAAAACAAAGATAAACTTGTCCTATTGCAGAATCTGACCTCTGTTCATTTATTGATGAACTATTTGAGTTATTACTAGTCATTAGACATATGAGAGAACCCTCTCTAGTTGTATAGGTCAGAATACAATCTAAAGTTGGTTTGTAGGTTACCTTGCCCTTTCTTTGATGCAGCCCAAACAAATTACCGAGAGCTAACAAGACTTTCAGGATCTTTCATCTCGGTTTCAAAGCTTGTAGTAGGAAGTTTATAGAATTAAAGCACAAAAGAACATTTAGGAAGTCGAGATAAAATGCCAGAGGGAAAGAACAAAGGACTTAACAGATCAATTTTGGAAGCAAAAAGGTTAGGATCCTTCTCTAGAATCAAAGTTACTCAAACTATGCAACTTACACATCTACTCTTCGTAGATGATGTGCTAATTTTCAGTATGGGCTATAGAAGGGATACATAAACTTTAAAAAATATTCTAAGTCTTTTCTCCAAATAAAAATGAATGAAAATTAACGAAGAAAAATTGTCCCTTACAAAAAATTTACTTACTGAAGAAGAACGACTTGCCTTCAGGTAATTCTTTCCTTTTGAGGAAAATAATCTAGACGGTGGATTGAAATATCTAGGGTTCTATTTAAAACCAAACAATTACAGAAAGGAAGAATGGAAGTGGCTTCTAAAGAAATTGGATAAAATAGTAAATACTTGGAGCCATAGGTGTTACACATTATTTTGGTCACTACAGTGATCACCTGAGAAGATGTGTTCATGTTCCCTAAAAATATTAAAATAGACCTTCTCGAGGAGAAAAGTGATTTGATTTCCTCTACCAGAAAACTATAGGAAGGAAGGTCATCGCACCCTTCTATATGCATGGGGTGCGACAATGCTTGATCATCACATCCTGCACAATACCTGGACTGGGACGATGTCACATGCTTCTATATACTTAGGGTGCGATGATGTTTAAAGCTTCGGAAAAGTCAAATTTCATGAATGTTCTAGAAGGGAATCTTCTAGAAGGTGAGGTGGCTTCTGATTGGTGTGGATCTTACTCACTTCTCTGATTTGGTGGGATCATCCTAATCTCCTCACCCACCTCTCTTTCACACTATATAAATAGGGATATCTCATGGAAAAGGCTAAGGTTGAATAGGCTAAGAATTGTATGGAGAGTTCTACTTCAGATTAAGCTTGAGAGCTTTGCTTTAGTTCTTCAAGTCATTGTGGATCTTCTTCATTCAAGGCATTGGAGCAAAGGTGTGTGTGTTGGAGCAAAGAGCCATTGAAAGAGGACCTTGCAACATCAAGGCTTTGGTTGTATTCTCCACTTTCTATTCAATATGATACTGTGATATATTTCTTTCCCATAAAACTAGTCTTGTTTTATTGTATGATTCTTTGATCACATACATAGGTTATTGTTGAGTATCTTGTGTTGCTTTCACTTTGGTTGGCTTGTGTTCCCTTGCAATTTTGATATCACAAGAGCATTGGAACAAAGATAGGATGGAAATGGAAAGAGGAAACGACATTTAAAAGGTATGTTGTCAATCTCTTGTTAGATAGTGAACTCAATAATTAGAGCTTAGGGAAAGTCTTATATTATGTTTTGTTTTGTTTTAGTTTCCAGTGGGATCTAGAAAGATATGTTTATATCCACATTTACTGATTAATCCAATAACACAATTGGCGGCCATACTGGGGATACAATTTTATTTTGGTTTTTTGCTTCTTATTTTCTTTTAGCCTGCCTTCTTTTGGTTAAATTCATTCTCTCAATCTGTGGGTGATCCATCTAGACTCATTGGGTGATCCATTAAATTCATTAGATTTTTTGTCTCTCTTCTTTTTTTTCTTTAGTTACAAAGATCGTTGCACTATACTATATAGATAGCCTGCGACAAACCTCTGACATTGCATCCTGATTGTTCAAACCAGTGCGACAATGTCACACTATGCCCTATTGGTAGCCTGCAATGACCCTAGCTCGTTGCACTGTGATCCATTGTCAATTGCGATGATTCCTGTAGGAATTGTTGGAGAGGGCCAATTTTTTTCTTTTTTCACCCAGTTTTTCCTCAATTGCCTGGGATGGAATTTTGATGCCAATGTTTGATTGATTTCTGAGTGTAAAGATTGCATTTGATTAATTTTCAGTAATTGAAGGTTTTTCTTTGTATTTTTGCAAGTTTTGCTTTTGATTTTTTGTGACAAGGATATAATATCTAGATCTTGGTCCTGAGTGCTTGTTTGAGAAAAGATCCTTGGTTTGATTGAGGTTTTGGATTGACTTTACTGTCCAGATTGTTTATTGATTGAGAGACATTTTTGTTTGCATTTGACAAAAATATTTCCTATCATTTCATTTTTGTCTACATTATAAGTTTGATTTGGGAATTGTGTTGAGACTGTGTTAATTTTCTTGGATTATGCTTTATTTTCTTCATTACATCTGTGATTTGATTTGAGAAAGAAAGAACTGAAGTCTTTTATTCTTTTTAGTGATTGTTCACAAGAAAATTTTTACATTCAAAATGTTTTATTAAAGGAGAAAATTGGAAAATTTTGTAACTTTTGATTATTTAGGATTGTGTTCATTCAAAAATTGAGAAATTGTATTTCGTAGCTTTTGTACTTCAAAAAGAAATACCTTCTCCCTACTGTAATTAGAGTTGATTGAATTGAAAGATTTCATATTCATCTCTTCTTTCATTTTATTGGGTCATGGTCACATATTGACTACACTGTGGCTTTTCCGATCAAAACTGAAAATCCCACCCACAACAATCTCACATGTCACATATGTCGTCAGTTTCATTTCCATCTCCCTTTTGAGTAAACAATAGTCTTTAAAATACAACGTAATTTTATAATGTATTAGTAACTTTTATTTTCTAGAAATTCTCTTCACCAACATTAGCTAGGGTAGCACTTTGGAATAGGTTGTAAGGCACACTCTCCAAAGCATCAAAACACATAGTAGTATCTTGTGATAGAGAGAGTTCAAATCCAATTGCTACATTTTGTCCTGGGAAGCCCTTCTAACACAAGGGTCAAACCTGAGGTTGCATTAAGGCTAGTAGAGTTACTCACCCTACTTTGTCGGTCTTGGTTTAGAGATTGCGCGTATTATTGGGGGTCACTTGAGGGTATACCCATGATTATGTGTGGGAGCCTCTTGAGTTGATTTCGGGCTAGATACCTTGCCTTTGCGTGTGGATCATACTATCGATTGTTTCCCTAGACATCATTATCGTAATTGGTAACCTTAGTAGCCTATCTCTTTAGGGTCTTTACACGAGGTGACTGTGGAGGGGAAAGTATTCACAGTACCTGGAATCGACGTTGGCCAAACTCATTTGGGATCCTTGCAGGGTATACCCACGATTATGTGTGGGAGCTTACAACAGGGTGTAAGTTCGTTAAGAAAGTCATCAACGTAACTTTTCCACCCGCTTTATCCCAACCCCTTCTTGTTTTGATTTTGCGACATTTGATTTCATCACCAACTAGTGTCTTCGAAATAAGAAGGTTTGTTTTCTTGGTTTGATTTCTAGATTTTATTAGTGAGTGATGTTTGTTTCTCTAGTTGGCCATAGATTTGTTTCGTTCTTTATTTGGTTTGGCCAACATTGTCCTTTGCTGTTCATGTAGGATGCAAGGGATACCTCTGGAAGATCTGGAAGGTTACCTCCCTTTGCTTCCTAACTCACGGGAAGGCTCTCCTGAGGGAGAAGTAAATAACAAAGTAGCTTATGAGGTTGGAAGTTCACACTCTTTAGAGGGATTTCAAATTGTTTCAGATTCTTTAGAGGCATTCAGACTTCCCCCAAATTCATTATTGAGTATTAGACACAACACACATTTTCTTTGGATGAACTCATCGGGAGAAATTGTTGGTGTTGAGAGTACTGAAGTACCTACTGGACCTAATGCAAGGTATGGAGTAGATGATCCACTTTTTCAAAGTGAATTATTTAGAACCCCAGCTCACACTACTGGAATTTTTAATCCAAGTTCTACCCCTTCTTCAGTGTGCAATCTTTTTGGCACACTAGGAACGAGTTCTAATCAACCTATGGAATCGAAAATGCCTGAGACATTTGTTACCTATATGGTACCTTTAGATCATTTTCCTGGTACAACCGATAATGCCGCCATAGTTTCAGACCAATTGTTGGTCAGTTCTCAATCAATTCTTCCTCTCAAGATCACTCGCTCTATCATGGTCCCACAAGCTACGACTGTTTCTACTGGAAATGTGGTCATCACTGAAGCTCCTATTTGAACACCACTTCTGCTTAGACCAAATCTGTCACTTCCCCTAGGTATAATGCTTTGAATACTTCCATTTCTATTTCTACCCAAAATCCATCTGGAGGGTCTAGAATTTTTGTTCCTCTTGGGTATAATGTTGGTGTTGGTTTTGTCCCTACACCTACCCAGGTTCTCTCCGTAGGGCCTCACATTCCTCCTCCACCTTTGTCTAGAGGAGCTAGTCATCCAGGCCCTAGTGGCTCCAACCCAGTTGGAGGCACCATTCATTCTGTCACTTCTAGTATTCAAATTTGTGTTGGAGGCCAACCTCAATTTGGGGGGCAATCTCAATTTGGGGGGAAACATCCAATTGGGGGAAAACCTCAAGTTGGGGGGAAACTCAAGTTGGAATCCATAACCCAGTTTATGGAAAAAGTATACCTGCATTACAATATCAACCTTGGAACCTTCCTTTCCAAGGGAATCAACAACTGTCTAGGGGGAAACATCCTTAAGTTAATTCTTTTGTACTCCCTAATTTCAGACAACCGTATCCAGGTTCTATGAATCCTACCTGGGGTCAAAATTTTCATTCTAATGTTCCTTTCCAAGGGAACATACCTAATCAACCAAACCCTATTGGCTATTTGACTCAAAATCCTCCACAACCAAATCTGCCAGGACTGTCTAATTATCTACAGAATTCTTATGGTCCTATTGGTATACCTACAAGACTTCTTCCTAAAAACTACCAGTTTCCTCAAGTGAACAAACAGTTTCCTTTTCTTGCCACTTTGGATTTACTGGATTTGTCTATAATTTTGAATGATCCTATTTTACATTCTCCTTATTGGCTCATTATACCAGCCAAACTACCATCTTACATTCCTAAGTTTGATGGTCAATCGGGAGAAGACCTGAATAATCATGTTATGAATTTCCATCTTTGGTGTTCGTCCAACTCATTGGTCGATGACTCCATAAGATTATGGCTTTTATAATGAATTCTCACGGGTTCAGCAACCAAATGTTACATTGAGTTACCACGAGGTTTCTTTAATGAATTTAATACCCTAGCCATGGCTTTCTTAACACATTATCAGTTGCCAATTCGATATGAGATAGGAACCGAAATTTTGATTTTTTTTATACAATACTCTTCCACTCATATTTCTAATCATATTCATGAGTGGAGGAGGAGAAGACGCTTAATCAAAGTTTCCCTTCCTGATCAATTATTGGCCGAGTGGTTTACCAAATCACTCATTTGTCCTATAACTCGTGATGTTTCCATGGGTGGTGTTGTCACTGAAGAGCAAGTGATTAGTCGTGATCAGTATCTAGATCTCGTTATTCGCAAATGGGCACACTTTACGACTTAATCCCTAATGCTCCTCGTCCATCCATGAATCCTACCCCAACACATCCAACAACTTCTCATGTTGTTGATGGTGTGATTGTCACTTTCCATGTGGAGACTCAGTCCACACAAGCCAGTCATACCAATCCTAAGCCCACCACTTCCAATGTAAAAAATACTCCTACTCCTACTCCTTCCTCCGACAAAACCCATGAAGTTAATTCGGTTCAATCTACACCTGTCGGTAAAAATCAAACTAAAAAGAAAGGAAAGGGTAAGAATAAAGAGGACAAAAATAATAATCAACAATCTAAAAAACCCAAAACACAACTTGTTGATGATAAAGATAAACGTAAACCTCATTACCCTTGTCTTATTTTTGGTGACGATCATTACACGAAAGATTTTCCACAACGCGCTAAGGTTACTAAGTTCCTACAAGGGATTGGGAAACCTCCTATACCTATTGTTTTGTCACAACCTTTCCCTTCTCAACAGTAGGCCCAATTGGTCATTCATGACCAATCTTCTCCTTCTACCACATCTTATGTCCTTATGTGTACTGGTGACTCCAAGAACAATGACATTGCAATTGCAACTCGAGCCAAAGATTATTCTCCTTTGAAAGATAAAGTCGATGATTTACCACCTTCGTTGGTTCAACCTCCTCCCCCAACTTTACCTCGAAATGGTCCTCTTCATATTGAACGATTAGGTCTCGATATAGTTCTCCATCCTCGTCCCAAGGATGTTTCTCAAAAGTCTTCATTTAATCCTCACGCACGTGCTACAAAAAACTACAACATCGTACAAGATCTTGTACAAGCACCCTCTGCGATGTCGACTCTCAAAGTCCTTCAAAGTTGTCCTACTCAACGAAAGGCATTGTTAAAGGCTATCGGTGGAATTGACCCTACTGATACCAATTTGGTAATATTTTACTTGGAAGATCATATTCCAAGGCTTCCTCCTCAGTTAGTGTTTCAGATTCAAGTTGTTGTGGAAAACTAGAATATCTGTAGAACCGTTATTGATGAAGGAGCCTCGACTTGTGTTATGTCTATTACTTGTTTTAAATCTATTGGCTCTCTTGCCCTTACTGAGTTGCAAAATACTCTTAAGGCATTCAATGGTATAGGGTTTAAACCTTATGGTGTTCTTCCTTCATTTTCTATTATGTTACAAGGTAAGAAGGTCAATGTCGAGGTTGAGGTATTTGATGTACCTGTTGATTATAACCTTCTATTTCTTCGTAGCTGGATTGATTCCTTGCGTGCAGTTGTGTCTACACTTTTCCATGTGTTACGTTTCCCACACCAAGGAAAATTCATTACTATTGACCAACTGGCCTTCTTTAATTCTGATTCATGTACTAGCAATGTACCTTTAATATCTAAAACACCTCCCAATTATGAGCATGTTGGCGTGGGTCTTTTAAAATATTCAACCTTGATGGGTACATTTCCTATTCCACCACCCGACATTCCTCCTCCTTTTGTCACTTCGATTAACATAATATCGACCACTATTCGTGCAACCCCTAAGTCATATGGCCCATGGATCATACCTATATCTGGTGATTATCTTCGTTACAATGATCAAATTCCTTTAATTCCAGTCGAATCCGCTTACCAAGCTATTCAATTGGAAACTCCTTCTCCTCCCTCTCTCTGTGATACATATCATGATCTGTTTCATGTGATCTTTCCTATTGATGAGATGATCATGTCGGTCATGTCTATGGAAGATAATCCATGGGATGATGGGCATCATCGTTCCATTCTTTTCCTTGAATGGGATGCCATAGAGAGTTACCAACGGATTTCAACTCCGTCGACCATTGTTGTTATTTCTTCTATTTATGACTCAACACACGATGTTTTGTATGAAGGGAACTTGAGTAACATTTCACCTACTATTCCTCTTGACATATCAATTAAACCTCGCGTCATGGAAAATATTCATATCGGTGCCTCATGTTCTACTGATGAGTTCCACACCTATAAAGCCTTTTTTCAAGAATTGTGTGATGTTTTTCCTGGAATTATGAAGAAATGCCTGGTATCAATCCTAATATTATTGTGCATGAGATTAAGACTTACCCGAACACTAAACCCATTCAGTAGAGACTTCACCTAGTACATTCATGTAAAGCTTCTCCTATCAAGCTTGGAGTTGAAAAACTTCTTAAAGACAGTTTCATCTATCCCGTGGCTTTGACCGATTGGGTGTCCAATCTTGTTTTGGTAAATAAGAAACAGTGAACTATCTGTGTTTGTGTATATTATAGGGATATAAATAAATATTTTCCCAAAGACAATTATCCCACCCCTTTCATTGACCAGATCATTGACGACTGTGCCAGGAGTGAAATATTCTCCTTAATGAACAATTTCTCCAGCTATAATCAAATCAATATTTTACCAGCAGATCAACACAAGACTGCTTTTATTTTTCCTTGGGGAACCTTTGCATACCAAAAACTACCTTTTGGTCTAAAAAATGTTGGTGCAACTTTTCAGTGCGCTATGTCTTATGCTTTTCATGACATTAAGCACATTGTGTAACCCTATCTAGACGATCTACCAATGCATTATATGCATCGTCAAGATCACCCGACACATTTACAGGCCATTTGTCCTACGCTGTCGTTATTATCACATACATTTGAACCCACAAAAATGTGTTTTTTTATGTGGAATCCATATGACTTCTTTGTTTTATCGTGTCTATTCATGGGATTCAAGTAGACCCCTTAAAGTTTGAGGCCGTTATTAACCTACCTCTTCCTTCCACAATATGCTAGCTCCAAAGTTTTCAAGGGAAGACAAACTTTTTAGGTCGATTCATTCCCAATTATCCTGAATTAGCGAAAGGATTTACTTAGTTGCTCAAGAAAGGTTACGATTTTGTATGGGACAATATTGCTAATAGAGCCTTTGAAGCTTTTAAACTCACCTTAACCCGTACACCACTATTGTTTCCACCTGACTATAGCCAAGATTATTTCTTGTACTTGGCTTCTTCAGACTCTACCATTGCTATGGTTTTAATCCAAGAGGATGATTCACACGATGAACATGTTATATACTATTTGAGTCGGAGTCTCACGACCACCGAACCAAATATTTACATGTGGAGAAGTTGGCCTTGGTAGTTGTTCAAGTTGTTCAATGTTTTCGTCACTATATCTTATTACGCAGAACCACCGTAATTTCCGATTGTAACCCCATGCAACATATCCTTACTCTACAATTGTTGGGGGGAAAGTACTCCAAATGGATAGTTATTCTCCATGAGTTTGACTTGGGGTTTGAATGCACTAAGTCAAATAAATCTTTGTTTTTTTCCGAATTGATATGTGACCTTCCCTCTACTGAAACATAAATTGTGGCAGAGGATTCCTTACCTGACAAATCCCTCTTTCTGGTCAGTTTTAATAACGTATGGTATGGCGATATCATCATCTATCTCCAGACCCAAACTTTTTGGCCTGATATTTCTAGTACAGATCGTCTTCATATACGGTATCAAGCCCGTCAATACATTATCCTTGGTGATACCCTTTACCGCCGTGGTATTGATTCCATATTTAGACGATGCCTCACCTATGAGGAAGCTGAGAAATATTTGAATGAATGTCACTCTGGGCATGTGGAAGTCATATGTTTGGGTATGCCACTGCCCAAAAGATATAATGAGCTAGTTATTTTTGGCCTTCATTGTTTAAGGATTGCATCACTATCATCCAAAAATGCCATGCTTGTCAAACTTATAATAATAAGATCTGATCTCACTTTGCTCCTCTTCACCCTGTAGTTTTCATCGGTCCTTTTTCTAAATGGGGTATTGAATTCATGAAATGTAACCCTCACTCAGTCGGGGGACATGGATACGTTATTGTAGCTGTGGATTATTTCACTAAGTGGGCTGAGGTAATGCCTACATTTGATAACACCGAGAAACCTACCATGTTGTTCATATTAAATCATATCATTACTATATTTGGTATCCCTCAAGCCATCATTACTAATCACAGTAGTCATTTTTGTAATTTCATGATGTCTGAACTTACTTAGAAGTTGGGTCTTCTCCATGAAAACTCAACCCCCTATTATCTGTAGTCCAATGGCCAAGTTGAAGCAATCAACAAAGTTCTCACTACTATGCTTTGACAGATGGTAGGAATTCATAAGTCAAATTGGCACACAATGTTGTTCTTTCATTATGGGCTTATCAAACATCCGTTAAGTTTTCCACATGATTCACACCTTTCCATTTAGTATATGGTATCAAAGCAATTTTTCCAATTGAATGTGATATACCATCTTTGAAACTAGTTGTCGAAATTCTCCCTAACATCTCAGCTGAAGAGGAACATCTTTTTTATTTGATGCATTAGACAAAAACTGTCGTGATGCCACCTTAGTTATTGAAACTCAGAAAAAATGTATCAAATCTCAATATGACAAGCATGTCAAACCACATGTTTTTTCTGAAGGTGATCTAGTTCTTCTTTATGAGCAAGATCATGATTTTCTAGGGGCTGGTAAATTTGATCCCATGTGGTGGGGTCCTTACATTGTGAAATGATTGTTAGAGAAATGGGCTTATGAGTTAGTGGATTATGATGGAACCTTTGAAACCTAGAAATGGGCTTTACTTGAAGAAGTACTATGCTTAAATCACTTTTCATTAGTGCTGTGTATTTTTAGTGTATCATACTCTTGTGTGCTTTTTCATTGTTTGGTTTTTCCCTTCAACTTCTTACCTTGCATTGTTCTTGGTTTCCAGATGTCGATGTCTTTGCTACCCTACATGGGCTTCTCTAATGGTGCTAGTCGTAGTACTCAAAACTTAACGTCTTCTTCTTGGGAAATCTATGCACCTACGGATGAATTGATCAATCTACATGGTGTTTTCCTTGGTTGTGCAACTAACAATACAATGTAGTTATCAAGTTGTTAACTGATGATGTTTCTCTTGGAATCTGTAATCTTATTGTATGACTTGATTCACAGTTAGTAGTCCTTCAGTTGAGTAATGTTTATTCCATTCAGAGTCCTACTTTGTTAAGGGTATATTTACGAATTTGCCTCTTGGAACGTCATTTTGATTACATTGAATATTAACATATTCATAGATGTCTAAATACATTAACAGATGCATTGGCTAATTATGTGTTAGATAGACATTTATAAAATCCAATCACACTTTTGTACATAAAACAAGTAAGCCAATAGAAGCCTTATATTAATAATGATAAAAGTTTACAAAAATTGTTTTTGTCCGAAGACCAAAATATCAAAAATGTGAAGCACATGGATTCATACAAAATGGAATCAAGGATGTTTCTCATTATAACATGTGACTACCCATTATACTCTATGGAGGAGTCGACCATGGATGCAGATACGCCCACTGTCTGGCATTGGTAATGCCTAGAAATATCATCTATAGAGGCATCAAAGATTTTCATTGTGAGTCCCTCCAGATTTTGTTCTATGGTCTCGAAGTTGGCAGCAACTACTCCTGCTACGATACCTCTATCCCCTCACCTCTAGATAGGGGATGAACCTGGAGGACAGTAAGGTCCCACATCTGCATTATCGAAGAGCAATCAATTAGTCATTTTCTATCATTTAAAATAACACACAAAAAAAATTATATCATTAAAAATAACAAAAACATTATATAAACAAAATCTCCTTCTTAACTATGTCCCCCCAGTTGGGAACCTTTGGGAAGAGCTAGGTTTGGATCTCCACGGAAGTCTAACCCGACATATGCATAATCATAGACCATGATCATTTGAGTCCTCAACCAGTTGAAGAAAACATCATTATACATGACGATGTGACTGCCTCCATGACGAGCCATGAGATATACCCATATCTTCATCCTCAGATCTTATGGAGAAGGTGCACCCCACTCTACCTACAAGCGTAAGACTGGAACCCTCTCCAGAAAGAAGGATACCAAAATAGACCTGTATCCAAATTGTTTCAACCCACCAATTCTTCACTTGGTCAGTTGTTTCTTCATGCTTTTAAGGACCCCTTCACACCAGTTAAAGACGTGAGGCACTATACACTCCAATGCATACTGAAAATGGATCTGCAAAGCTATGTGGGGAGTTTCACTCCCTGCCATGTGAGTAATAGTATAGAGGATAGTCCATAAAGGAAAATATCAGACATCCCTGATAGTGACCTTACAACTATGTTTCTTGGTTCTTGACACACAATGTTAATTGATGTAGTAGTTCATAGGCTCACCACCACCCCTACTACATGTAAGTGTCACCCATGAACCACGACGAGATAGTCCTGTCAAGAAATAGATATCCTCTATATCTATGGTGAGTGTATGGGATCCCACTTGGAATTCTTTCTTGTTCACATCCCACATGTGAACCAAGTATTCTAGTAGTCTTAGTTGGGCCCTTGTGCCCTGAATCTTGAAGAAATTAAGTAACCAACACTGCTAAAGGGCCATAACTGTTTCCAGGTCATTCTTGGTGAAGTAATATTCTTCTTCATGCTCTCGTTCATGCCATTCCAACATATTAACTGTGGAAAACATGCGAAGGAGCCATAATATGAGATTAGACACATTAAATATTTCCTGGGTTTTTTTCCCTTGTTGGGTTCATCTTTTAAAATTTTTGGCTGCAGATGTCGCAGGCCTATGCATTTTCACAGTGTGGCATCATCGCACCCTAGCTTAAGGATCACCTATGACTATCCTAGATCATAGTAGTTCCTACTATAGGGCACCTGCAACGACCTCGGCGTGCAAGTAACCTGCAAAAAATCAACCCAAAACATGATTTTAACCAATGAAAATTAATTTTAAAACCATGCAAAGATGAAGGAGATGAAGCTTACCCTTTTTGCGAAGATGATTCATGAAATGATCTACCATGCACTCTACAATCAACAATTGAAAATCGAGGTGAAAAAGGGATTTGGAACAATGTTTGGGAAAAGTTACAAGTGAAATAGTAAAATATGGTTTGTTACCTATTTTAATGACTTTTATCACTTTTCATTTGCATATTATATTATTTTTATGCTTTATACAAACCCTAAAGTCCTAACAACTTTACAAGTGATTGATTTTTGCATATTGAAAAAGTCTAGAGGTGAGATGTTGGAACAAGGGTCCGTTTTTTTGGTTTGTTTTTATACATTTGTTGCATGTACAGATCCTTTTTAAGTTTTTCAGGAAAAACTCCGAGCAAGTATTAATTCTTTCTCATGCTCATGAAACCATGAGAATGTAATTAAGAAGTATTTTGTCATTTTTTCGAACGCGTTATGGCAACACGAAAAATCAAACCTATAGAGTATCCTTTAAGCTCTTTTCACGCTCTTTAAAAATGAAAAGATTGCCGAGTGAGCTTGTTCTTTTCACGCTCGTAAAAGTATTTGAAGAAAACATCTGATGAGAAGTATATTATCACTTTTTCAGTCTCGTTAGATTAATTTACGAAAAATGACCTGATGGAGTTCTCTTTAAGTGTTTTTCAGACTCTTTAAAATTGAAAAACCTCTAAGTTTTCTCTCTTTGGACTCATTAAACAAACATCGAAAGACCCATATGGCATCAAACCAATCCTTCTTAGGGTTCATTAAACATACTTTGAGGGACTCATTCGAAGGATGAGATTACATCAACAAGCATATGTTATCATCCTTAAGCTTGTATAAAAATAAAGAGGTACCCGCTAGAAATGGTGGGCGAAAATTGGGAAAGAAATGTGTCTCTGTATTTGTGTTAGCGGTAGTAATAGTTGCTCTTGAACATGACACCCCCATTCATCATTGTATCTGGTTTGGGAAATCCATTTGTCTCTCAGTTGACCATCCACAAGTTCATATGGTGGGTCCTCCTTGAGTCAATGATGCCAAGACCATTCTCGTGTCATTCATATGTTCAAGAGAAGTCCAACCTAAACAAGCCTTCTATCAAGTCGACCATTTGCAATTATAAATTTCCTATCATGTCGGCCTTCCCTGTGTCAGTTTTGAATCACTTCATACTCTGATCTATTTTAAAACTATTACATATTTCGTGTCATTGATGGGGGATACATCAAGGCCCCCCTGTGACGAGTCTTTTCCTGTCGAATTCAACTCATTATCTGATAATAAGACTTAGAAATCATTTAGTACCTTAGAGCCTGCATGCCTCAATGACAGGTTTCTTTGCTTTCAATAG
The DNA here is from genome assembly GCA_000966675.3 of Picea glauca. Taxonomy (NCBI): domain Eukaryota; kingdom Viridiplantae; phylum Streptophyta; class Pinopsida; order Pinales; family Pinaceae; genus Picea; species Picea glauca. The sequence continues at coordinate 287,231 of JZKD02S1547214.1, forward strand.
TGGGTTCACATCATTAACCCCTTATAGGAATATTCCATCGAATGTTCGACTTCAAATCATTTATTCACATTCGTTGGATTGTACTAGGGTACCTTGGGAGTCATTTACATCAATGGTGATTTCCCTCACACTTGTTAATGATTTTCATTAATGAATGGTAATCAAGTGGTTTCTACCATGTTCGACTTCGACACCTATAATCACATGGCTAGATTCATACTTAGAGACAATGGAAATGAAGACCCTGGATATTATCATTTTGATCCAAGTTGCGACGGAGTATTCATGATTTGTATTGACACATAGATCCACTTTGTATATCTCGTGGCTATGTCCAAATTTGAGTTCTTTTAGAAGCATAGATCCACAATGTATTCCTGGTGGCTATGTTGAATCATGATGACATGGATCCACAGTGTATGTTTAGTGGCCATGAATCACTTGACACTTATGATTAGAGTCACTTGTAGTCTGAGTATCGGAATTCCTACCTCAAAAAATGGTACGTTATTATGCAGATGATTGATTGTTTGCAGGTTTTTGATTGATGCGCTCCTAGTTCTCGACACACACATTCTCCAAAGTATTTTGGCTGTCACGAGTTCCATCTTCATACTTTGGGGGGAATTATGTTACAAATTATTTTTGTCACCACGGTTATCACCTGACAAGATGTGTTCATGTTCCCTAAAAATATTAAAAGAGACTTTCTCCAGGAGAAAAGTGATTTGATTTCCTCTCCTTGAAAACCATATGAAGGAAGGTCGTCGCACCTTGTTGTATGCATGGGGTTTGATGATGCCTGATTGTTGCATCCTGCACTATACTTGGGCTGCAACAACGCCACATGATACTATATACTTAGGGTGCGACGATGTTTAAATCTTGGGAAAATTCAAATTTCATGAATGTTCTAGAAGGGAATATTCTAGAAGGTGAGATGGCCTCTGATCGGTTTGGATCTTACTCGGTTCTCTGATTTGGTGGGATCATCCTAATATCCTCACCCATCTCTCTTTCACACTATATAAATAGGGATCTCTCATGGAAAAGGCTAAGGTTGAATAGGCTAAGAATTGTATGGAGAGTTCTACTTCAGATTATGCTTGAGAGCTTTGCTTTAGTTCTTAAAGTCATTATGGATCTTCGTCATTCAAGGCATTGGAGAAAAGGTATGTGTGTTGGAGAAAAGAGCCATCGAAAGGGGAAATTGCAACATCAAAGATTTGGTTGTATTCTCCACTTTCTATATAATATGATACAACGATATGTTTCTTTCCCACAAAACTAGTCTTGTTTTATTGTATGATTCCTTGATCACATACATAGGTTCTTGTTGAGTATCTTGTGTTGCTTTCACTTTGGTTGGCTTGTGTTCCCTTGTAGGTTTGATATCACAAGAGCATTGGAACAGAGCTAGGATGGAAATGGAAAGAGGAAACGAAAAAGGAGGTCAACGAATTTTAAACTCTTCCAGTCTTTGGACTAGGGTAGTGGTGGAAAAATACATAGACCTTGTTTCTTTGGAGACTTGGATTAGGAATCCACAAAAATATTTGAAAGGTGCCTCGGTGATTTGGAAGGTAGTTATCAACTCTTTCTCGGTCATTGGGGATGGTCTTTATTGGAAGATAGGGAATGGACAGTTGTTTATACTAGGCATAGATCCTTGGTCGGGTTGTGAGGTACAACACATTCTCTTTGATCAACTTATCAATCATTTGAGAACCCGTGGGTTTGATACATTAAATAAAATTGCAGAGTTGAGACTTACTACCATTTGGTCTCAAGGATGGAAGCCAGAAATTTCATTGGGTTTAGAAGATGAGGAAGTTACAGAGTTGGAAAGGTATATAAAAAATTTAAAAATATCATAGATCAAGCTCATGGATTGTGAGGATGAACTCATTTGGGATACGGTTCCTTCAGGGATCTATACACCCAGGATTGGCTATATTAAATTAAATTTAGACTTGTACCAACGAGAGTCATTCTGGTGGTGGAAAAATCTTTGGAAGCTGAATTGTTTGGCCAAAACAAGATTATGCATGTGGAATGTCTTATCAAACGAAGTGTCGGCCTGGAAAATACTATAGATGAGAAATATTCATGGACCTGGACGGTGCCCTCTCTGTAAATCTGAATGAGAAACAACAATTCCTATTCTTATGGAGTGTTGATTCATCATAGAAGTATGGAGTGAAGTGTCGAGACTCTTGGATCTTCATTGTAGTTGGATCGGCCCTTCCTTGGAACAAGCATGGAAGGATTGGTGGTCAACTAGAAAATACATGGGTTTCAGAGCCTTACCACTTTTGGTAATCTGGGGTGTTTAGAGAGCCCGAAACTCCCTCATTTTTAAAGGAGTGCCATCGGTTCTAGATATTACATCGGCCAAGAGTATTGCCATATTATCATCTCTCTCCACTTTTATTGAAAGAGTCAAGACAAGACATCTTTAGGAGGATTTTATTGACAAAACAAAACCCAGGGGCTTTTTTGATGGTGCATCACAAAATAATACTTGCCGGGGAGGAGGGATTCTCTTTTTATCAGACTCTCACTACTTTTCCTTGACCTTTGGCTTAGGGATGGGAACAAACAATTATGCCAAACTGATGAGCCTTAAACTCCTCATTTATTTCTCCATTGAAAAGGATTGCCACTCTTTAAATTTTTTTGGAGATTCCGTGAATGCCATTAACTGGATTAGAGGCACTCAAAGATGCATAAACACTAGACTTGCTATTATAGTGGAAGACATCAAATTCTTAAACACCTCTTTTGATTCTCTTACTTGCTGACATGTCTAGGGAAAGGAATAAGGAAGTGGACAGGAGGTTGAAAGAGGGGGTTCATTAGGCTTTGGGCCAATGGAAAGTAACAAAAGTACATAATGAACATGTGCAAGAATATCTACATCAACCTTTTTTGCTATGGCTACAATAGACATAATATACACAACTCTCTAAAAAACGCTTTTTGTTTTAAGCAACATAGTATGTAAAGTCCACTCATGGACTATATAGTGCTACAGTCCCTTGTCAAGGATTTTTTGAGATACTTTAGTAGCAACTAGTATACAGACTCAACAATGGACTAGGAATACCCTTTGAAAGTGTATATGCAGAATGCAATTTTGTTCACATCTGATGAAATAAAATTAGGCTTTTTTCCTTGGAAAAAAAAATATAATATAGAACAACAACACTTGTTTTAAGGGGAGGGGAATGTTAATCCCTAGACAAATCCCCATGTTAAGTATAAAACCCCTTATTAAGCCCTATATATTGAATTATTACAATTCTAGTGTTATATTTGCATGTAGGTTAGACCCCTTCATTGTACCCTTTGATTATAATTGTACCCTTTGTCTCCTATATATATACCCAGGAAACCCAATCTTAGGATCATCTTATCTCATCTTGTACATTGAATATATTGTAAACGAAGGTTTCCCCCTCGAAGTGGATTGTTATTCATTAACTTTTTATCATTCTCAAGGCGTTGGTTCCTAACATTCTTTTATTAGTAATAACCATTTAGTTACTCTACCATTAGTAATTTGTTGATTCATTAAATAGTGAATGGAATAATGATTAGTATGTACAAATGTAGGATATCCAAGCATATAGTGCTGAAATTTATTAATAGAATATACTACTGCAAGAAATTCCTTTTCAGTGATTTTGTAATTCAATTCTATAGGGGGTTAGATTCTTACTGATGAAATAAATTGCATAAGACTTCTACTCTTATTTTTTTCCAAGAACCACTCCAATCCTTGTGTTTGGGACATCTATTGACATATGGAATGGTAAGGACCAATTTGGTCCCATTAAAACTGGTTCCATAGACAAATTTTCTTTTAAAGCTTCAAAATCAGTTTGACAATGGTTAATCCAAATAAATTCTGCATCTATAGAAAGTAATGCAAACATAGGAGAAACGATTTTAGTAAAGTTCTCAATAAAATGACGGTAATAACCAACATGTCCTAAGAAGATTCAAACATTCTTTTACGATTTTGGGACAAAAAAATAAGATATTGCTTGGATTTTTGTTGGATCCACTTTGATTCCAATAGGTGAAATATGATGTCTCAAAACAATCCCCTCAATTAATAACATGTTAATTTTTCATGGATAAGGGATAAGTTTGTTTCCTTGCATCGAATAAGGGCTTTCTCTAAATTAGTGAAGGATTCCTTGGAGGTGTTACCATAAAATATAAAGTTAAAAATATATGATTCTACAGAATCATGTATCAAATCTAAGAATATACCAAGTATATCTCAGTGAAATGTGGCAGGTGCATTATAAAGTCCAAAAGGAAATGCTTGGTAAGGAAATTTTCCCCATGGGTAGGTAAAAGTAGTCATTTATTGGTCCTCGGGAGTTTGTTGAATTTGGTTATATCCACTAAACCCATCGTGGAAATAAGAAATACTTCTTTCATGCTAAGGTATATAAGACTTGATAAATAAAAGGTAGAAGAAAATGGTATTTGGAAGTAGCTTTGTTCAACTCTCTGTAGTCTACACAGATTCATCATTTCCCATTTTTCATAGGAACTATGACAAGGGGTGATACCCATTTATTATCAGATATGGGATAGATGAAATTTATGTTCAATAATTTTTGTCACTCTTCCTTCACTATCTCACACATTGTATGGTTCATTTGACATTGGGGTTTTCAAACAGGTCATAAAGTTTTCCCGATGTGTGTGTGTGTGTGTGTGTGTGTGTGTGTGTGTGTGTGTGTATAT
>JZKD02S1547214.1:292050-331175 GCA_000966675.3 Picea glauca
TGTTGCGGATGCAAGATATAGATAGGTAGGCATAGATTCATACTCAAATTTTATAGTATATATTGAATTTCTTTCCAAAAATATTTTCACAACATTGTTAGTGCAAGAATGATCCAGATTTTAAGAGAAAAACAAAATGAACACATATTATTATTATTATTATTAACACAAAACACAATAAAAAATAACAAAGATACACTAAAAGTGGCTTCTATTCAATAAAGAAATATGTTGAAACCGTAAAATGCAGACTGAAAACAAGCTTGTTAGAATGGTGACGACTTATCTCTGAGAAGAGATGTGACCGTTGCACTCATTCGCAAGAAGATGATTACCATGAGGCTCTCCAAGAATTTTCACAATAAATAGGAATGCCAAAACCATAGACATCCAAAAACCTAACCCTAGGAGATGAAGTGCCAAAAGTCATGTGGGCCCCATTGGAGTAAATTAGTACATCAACCTCTCGTGGTCGTAACTTTTGCATATGATCTCCATTTTAGGTGCACGAAATCTCATTGGAAAGGTCTATCTGAGGACTACACATGTTGTAATACTTTGACTCTATCTACAACCTAACTTTGGCGAGCCCTAAAAATGTTGTTTAGGGCCTCAAAATGGCCCCGGAAGTCGAGGGCCCAAAAAATAGGAAAAAAATGCCAAAATGAGCTAGTTGGAATAGGTGGGAGGCCACCAAAATCCATCTGGATCAATCCTACCCCCTTAGTAAGAAATGGTCTCCATTGCATTGAGTTCCCCCATCAGATGAGGAAATTTCAAATGAATTTGGCCCCGGGTGAGCCACTTGCCTTGGTGCAGGATTTTCCCCTGCTTTGACAACTCGATAAAGCTACATCCTTTACTGGTGAGTGACCTTGAACTACATGTCCACAATATGGTCACTGGATTCCTGTTGCATGTAGTCAGGGTTGAGCTTTGTTGGTGTCAATTGTTATTATATCTCTGAGGTGTCCAGTAATGGTGGGAAATAAGGCCGAAGGAGATCCATGTTGAACACTAGGTGCAGGCCAAGGGAAGGGGGAATGTTGAGCTCAAAATCATTGTAACCCACAACCTTGGTGATGGGGTAAGGTCCATAATAGAGTGGGAGAATATTCTGATGGGGCCATCTAAGGCGTTCTTTTTGTAAGTGAAACCAAACTTTTTCTTCCACCTGAAACTTATGTGGCACCCAATGTTGATCATGGTGCTGCTTGTACTTGGAATTGGACTTCTGTAAAATATCCTGAACCTATTAGAGGATGTGTTGGATCCGCTCAATGAACTAGGTGGCTCTGTCAGCTTCAGTTGGAGTAGATGATGAGTCGGTCAGGGTGGATGCAAGGGGTAGTGAAACATCCATGGGACCCAATGGTTGGAATCCCAACCCCACATGAAAGGGGTTGTGGTCGGTTGAGCTACGTAGGCTTTAGTTGTAGCGATGATGAACATAGGGAAGACTCTCATCCCATGTGCGGATGTTCTTGGAGTTGTACATGCACAAGATATGTGCGATCATCTGATTGACGACCTCATTTTGGCTATCTTCCTGGGGGTCGAAGGAAGTGGATTTTGTGAGCTTGGTGTCCAACAATGACTAGAGGTTCGACCATAATGTGTTGAGGAACCAACTATCCCAATCAATTATGATCACAAATGAGATCATCATCAATTGTGTCTTTAAAAGAAAGGGATAAAACAACCATAAGTAATTGTTGAATATCTTCATCATCATTGTTCCCATTTTCTACCGACATGGGACTTTATTGGTCTAATATTCATTTAGCATGAAGATACAAGGTTAGATTTTTGGTAGGTTTTCCATGGTAAATAGTCATGTCTCGAGATCTAAAAAATATAGACACAATTGAAGCTAACCATGGCCTACCTAAGATTAAGGGGAAACTACCAAGATTAGATTTTTGTTGAAAAAACATAAAGTATATTAGATAATCCCAAGAATATATTGAAATAACTGCATCTTGTAATATATCATCATGTTTGACAGTGCACCAATCATCGTTTTGGAGAATTGTAGGAGTTTTCTGCAAATTGGTCAATTTAATTTTTTTCCATGGTTTCACTGGTCATAACATTTATGGGAGCCCCTAAATCAATTAAGGTGTTAGGAAGATATATATTGTTAATGTAAACATCAACAATAGGGATACTAGGATCTATATACTTTGTAGTAAAAACCTTTTGAAACATCAGATTTGCAAATTGACCAATTACCTAGATAGTTGGATTGGCCTTCCTCCTCCTACTAAGTTTATTTAGACACAATTCTTGAATAGCTTTGGAATAAATGGGTACATCTTTGATGGCTTGAAATAATGGGATTTTAACACATGTTTTTTCAATTACCCAAGGAAGTCAAACTTGGGCTAGACAAGGTCTTTGTTAATACTTAACCATTCAAGACACGGTGGAAGTGGTGGATCCTTGGATTGTAGCTCATATGAACTTTCACGAGAAGTAACTTGTGGAGTGTTTTGAGAATGACTGGTGGATTTATTTTCTGTGGTTTGGTTTCATACTTGGTTTTGAACTTCCTCCTCTCCATCCTATGATATAATTGGAGTCATTCGATTATTGAGAATCCTCCCTAATATTAAATGGACTCCTTGACTATCAACATGGGAGATATAACAAGTAGAAAAACAAGAGAAATCAATAGTGGTATAAGTGGATTGAGTTGTTTTATTATTTGGATTAGGTGTGGGTTGCATAGGGAGTTGTACTCTTAATGGAGTATTACTAGCAGACAATGATAATTATTTTTGTTGTTGAGGTAATTGGAATGGTTGTTGGGTAAATTATGGATAAACTTGTTGTTGTTGGGTAACAAAAGAATAGCCTCACCATCCATATGGTCATTGATAATTTTGGGTTGATTCTGGTGAATATTGTGGCTAAGACATATAAAGATACCAAGATTGATGATGTTGATGTTATAGCAAATTTTGCCTCACCCCATGCAAATTGCCTAGATGGCCTTTCCATTTCCCTATGCATACTTGAAGTCTCTCATTGTACCTTCTAGAGACAAAAATTCATATTTTTCCACATATATGTGCCCTACAAATTAGACAACATGTGTATACGTAGGTTGGTCCATTAAATCCCACATACATCGGGTTTGTTGCTCAAAATTAAAAATTGTGTCGGGTTTCCATGTCACGTCAGGAGATCCATGATCCTTGACCTTCCATATACTAGAAACATTCAGAATCATCCCTTCAGTTCCATTTGAAGGCTATAAATTGAGCCATATCCAAGCCATGGAAGAGGAGAGAATTCAACTTTTGAGAGAAAAGATACTATGGAGAAATTTCACTTCACATTGATTTTGCATCCATTTATCCTTGAAAGTATTAACACATTGTTCAACCCCCAATCTCTTCCCTCTTTGATGGAGAACCTCATTGTCTCCTTTATATGAGCTTGCCTTTGGTGGAGGATTGAAGTGGTGGAGGCCCAGCTGGAAGGGACTTAGTTTCTCGGTTTTGAGACATGTCGACACATAAGTTTTTCACTTGTATACTTTTGTTGTTTATTTTAATAGAAATACTCCTTCTCATCCAATTGATATCTTGAAAATATTTAAATTGTTATTCCATGGGTGTATTTTTCATGTATGTTAATGGATTATGCTATTTCATATGCTAACATTAAATATTATCACCATTTGGTTGTGTATCTTTGTTGTTGAGGACAAGTTGTAGGTATAAATCTTTGAGTTGTGTGCTCAAAAATGGTTTTCATCAAATGTCCAGACGAGGTAGGCTCTTGGTCTTGTTTTGTTAGCATTTTCATTTATATAGCATACTTGGGATTGGAGTTGATTTATGCAGTCATTCCATTTTTTGTGGTTTACCCCATGCCATAGAGTGATTTTCATCGTAACAGAATTGGCGACCATACTGGGGATTCAATCTTCTATTTTTGGGTTTGGAGTGCTTTTCTCCTTGACTTTCTCTCTGTTAGCATGAGTTTCCTTGTCGCCTGATTGCTTGACAGCCTATTTTTACTTTTCATATGAGTTTTCTTGGCTTAATCCTTTCCCTGGCAGTGTTTTACTACATATACGTGGGCTTTCCCTTGACATACACGTACACACATTAGTTGTCCTTCTATATGGTGCATACATATGCGATTTTTTCTCAAATAGTCACCTACATCAACTTTTTTTCTTACTGGTTGAGTTTGGTGTTTGCTAGGTGAGTTTGGTTGGTTGTTGAGTCTTCTTGGGTCTCTATCCTAATTGTTGAGTGCTTACAGAGTGATAGGAAACCTTCTTATTGTTGGATTTTTGGGCGGTATTCTTTCTTATCATCTTTTTCATTGGTTGTCCTTGCATCTTGGTCTGAGTGTTTACTTCTTGGTATCCTACTTGGATTATATCTTTTTGCTTGCAGTAGGGTCTGTATATCAAGATACTATTCAGTCTTTGCATTTTTGTTTATTTATATCAAAAATACAAAAAACAATTGCTCATTTTGCATTATGGCATTTTCTCTTTTGGTTATTTAGTATTTATCTTAAACATATGTGGAAATATTGCATATTATTGAAATTGTAGAATTGCATTGAAAGTTTCATTTAAAAATCTTACCATCTTTTAAGAATTTAAGATTAGGACTTAGCACTATGTTTATATTCATTTCTTTTATATGCTGAGTCATAATATCATTAGTTTCATGACCACATCTCTTGAGTAAACAAAGTCCATTAAAAGTAACGTTGATTAACTAAAATTGATTAGAAACGATTTTATTTTTCAGATTAAACAAACAAGCATAGGACATAGGGCCTTGGAATAGGATTTTGTGAGTAAAATTCTCCAAGGATGTTAAACTAAACATATGTGTTTGACCACGGAGTAGTGAAATCCATTGTGTAATTAGTGACGTTAGGACACCCCACTCACACTGGAGTTAAGCATGAGGTCGCGTGAAGTTGGTTGCAGAGATATCCCTCTAATACTTTCTTAGCATCATAGATATTTCTGGGGATCTATTTTTATTTGGGGGTCTTGCTAGTACCTTTACCTCCATGAGAGGTAGTGATTTCAAGATTTCGGGCTTTGTTACCCTACCCATATGGTGGACCTGACTTACAACTGTTCTCTTGTGCATTGGTTGCATCATGGTGGCTCTAGTTTCTTGAAATAGGAAACACAAGTTTACTTGCAGGGGTTATTCTGAAGGTACCTTGAGTCAGATAAGGGTCAGACAACACACAATCTTTATGGAGGATTACCTCTGTGGGGGGATCTGACCGACCGCGTTGTTAATACCACAAGGGTCTTTATAATTGATTATGATACCTCCAAAATTTTGAAGGGAGTCTCAGGCCCCTCTTGGGTGAGGCATACCTACTCTAGTGAGGGAGGCCCCTTTTTAGCTACTATATCTTGTTTGTGTGCATTTGGATTTTATTTTTATTTTGGTGTGCTCTCTAATTTCTAGTTGGCCCTAGGATTTTGTTTTATATCTCGAGTCTTGAGTCATCGTGGAGACAGGCCAACTTCCTCGCAAGTCTCACCATTTGTTGAAGTTACCACAATATATTGAGTCTTTTACTTCTAAAAGGCATAAAGTTACTAAACGTGGTACACATATCTCCACCTACCAGACTTGTGATTATACAATTATGATTGCTGAGTTGAGTCAGAACAACACTGGGAGTCCCTCGACTCCTATACCTACTATAGTTAATGGGAATCCTTTGACTCCTTCAACTGCTAAAGTTGTATTACCATAGGTTCCCATCATTACTCCTATCTAGACAGTGGTTGCTAATCAACCCATAGTAACAAATCCTTTCGAGTCTCTTTTTGGTATGCCTAGATACAATTCTCAGTCCATACCTTCGACCTATAACCCTTTCTCTTTTGGTATGCCAAATATGACATCAAAAATTTCATCCTCCATTGCAGAGACTAATGCAAATCCTTGTATTGGACCTAGGGGCATGGACACTCCACATAATCCTCTCTCATTTGGTGGAAGTCAAATTCCCCAAACAAATCCTACGATTGGAGGTCAAACCCCTTTTTATTTAAGGTCTAATCCTAGTCTTAATGCTCTTGGATGGATTAATCAACTAGGTGGAAAATCCACTTCCTATGTTCCATACATTCCCCTTTCCTCCTCCACACCGATTCTGACTAACACAGTTGTTATGATGAATCCACCTCTATCCTTCAGGGTTCCATCTGAAGGAGGTCAGTTTCATACTATGGGAAACCCCCATCCTGGAGCCACTCTATCTGGGAGAAATGTTTATAATCCTACAGGTATGGTGCCCATACATCCTCTTATAAATTAGTTTGGAAGAGTATATTACCATATTGGATAGGACCATGGTGTATACTAGAACCTTGGATGGTCTAAAATCCCTCAACATCAATCTTTTTCGGGAGCATGGGCTCAGATTCCGTAACCCGAGCTCCCTTTTATGGCCACACTTAATTTTCCATATTTTTTTAGATTAATGAATGACATGGTGTGTCATGATCCATCATGGCCCCCCATCCCCACCAAGCTTCCTTCAGACATTCCAAAATTTGAGGGAAAGATTGGTTGGATCTAGGTAATCACGTTACTAATTTTCATATTTGGTGCTCATCTAATTCTCTTAACAATGATTCTATTCGTTTGAGACTATTTCAATGCACCCTCACGAGGGTTGCAGTGAAATGGTACATTAAGCTACCAGGGGGATCATATAGAAATTTTAATCAGATGGTTTTCGTCTTTCTCAACCACTTCAAGTTTTTGTTTCGTTACAATACCGGCATAGAACATTTGTCATCCTTTCGCCAAGATAAGGCCATGCATATCTCATACCATATCCAAGAGTGGTGTAAATGGAGGAGGCTGATTAAATCCTACATTCCTCTAGATTTTTTGTTGGAGTGGTTCCTTAAATCCCTATTTCCTTATATTTTGAAGGATGTCTCTACGTCTAGGGTAACATCTGAGAAAGAAGCTATTTTCAAAGCCTAGTAATTGGACCTCATATATGCTCAATATGGGATGTTATATGAAATTCTTTATGACACACCGCGATCAAATTATGACCCTAGACTAAAGTCTGGGCCTCATGCTGATGGAATCATAGGCTCTGCAAATTATAAGTCTACAGACTTGGTGATGAACCAATTGAAGGAGTTTTCTATAAGTTAGTATGTATTAGGACAAGCTTCGTCTTCGTCCTCCACTCCCACTCAGTCATAGGATGTGAATTTTTTACAGTCATTGACCAACCCAAATGGTAACCAACAACCAGGAGGGAATATAAATAAAGGACGAGGTAATAATCATAAGGGTGGGAGAAATAACAATAAAGAAAAGGATGACACTAACAATGATAGATTGAATAATAATGTTGGTGAGGGAAAGAAAGAAAAGAGGAAGGTGAAGTTTCCTTGTAAACTTTGTAAATATGCTCACGTTACCCACCTATGCCCCAAACTTGAGGAAGCCTTGAGGCTCTTATCTCAACTGCTTGTTGTGATGAGCAATCCATTTAAGCATAATTAGTACATGGCTTCAAGCTCCTCCAACACCAGAAATAAATTGATTGGGAATCAAAAGCCCCTGACGCATGAAGGTGATCGTCTATGTGTTAATATGGTCAAGTCTCATATTTATGTTATCACTTGATATCGTGATTATGGTTCTTCATAGAATGTTCCAGGTCTAGAGTCTCCCCCTCCTCTGGAAACACCTTTGTAGATCAAAAATCCAGAGCCTCTGCCTCATATTCTGAAAGGATTATTGAAACGCTTTTCCCACAATCCTAATGCCAGAGCTTCCCATAACTATTCAATTGTAGAATATCTGGGTCAAACCCCTTGTGCGATGTCGGCTTTGGAGGTGCTCCAAACATTTCCTTCACAGAGGAATTCCTTGTTATCTGTGTTAGGATATCTAGACCTGTGTGGCTCAAAGGTTATTAAGTTTGATGTCACAAATGTTAAGCCTCACTTTCCTTACCATGTGGCCTTTCAAATCGATGTATATAACATGAAATATACCATCAAACACACTATAATTGATGAAGGTGTTGCAACGTGCATGATGTCCCTCTCTGACTCTCTCTCAATCTATGACTATGTTGACTGCATTTGATGGTCGTTCATTTCAACCCCACAAAATTATCCCTCTTTTCTGGTCATGTTAGGTGGAAAGATAGTGGAGGTTGATGTCGAGGTGGTTGATGAACCCCTTGACTATAATTTACTACTAGGGAATAATTGGACTTATTCCATGACCGTGGTCGTGTCGTCTGTTTTCCGCACTTTATGTTTTCCTCACAAAGGGAAAATAGTGGCGATTGATCAATTTTCCTTTGTGCATGCTAGTCCCAGTGCATCTCTTGGACCTTCGGTCTTAGTGATCGAAAATTCTCAGTTGGAAACTGAGGATATTAGTGTCAGAATGTATTCCTCTCTCATGGGTACCTTGGATTTCACAACACAAACTCATCACATTTATGCCATTTCCAATGGGTATTCATTGTCAATGAGGTGTGTTCCTTTCTGTACTTTGTATTTCAATGATCCTTAGACCCTACCTTCCCCGACTATGTCATGTGAAGGTCAGTCACACATTGGGATGGCAATGCCACTGTCAGCAACAAAGGTTGTGTATCAAGTTATTCTTAACACTACCATTGACCCGAATCCTATCTCCTCGCAGACAGACGAAGAGAATATCATTCTAGAGCCTGTATGGGCCACCCAATTATCTTGTTCACATGATTTCCTCGATGATACTTTACCTTCATATGAAGCCATCTTAGAGGCCATGGGACAATATGCATCATTTCTCTTACTTCCTCCCATAACTTGTTAGGATCGAACATGATGAATTTAGATTTACCTTGAGTGAGATGGTCAGTCATGCCGTGGTTCCATAAGATACACATGGTGTTTATGCTAAAGGAAACATGGTGAATATTTCTACTACTGTCACAATCGACATCTCTCAAATTCCTGGAAAAATTGAAAATGTTTATATCGGTGCAGATTGTTCACCTAAATAAATTCATATCTACATCGATCTCTTCAAATAACTTCATGACGTATTCACTTGGTCGTACGAAGAGATGTCAGGGATCGACCCTAGCATTTTTGAACATGATATTAAGACATATCTGGATGCTAAACCTATTCGACAACACCTTAGAGTCATTAATCCTAGGAAGGCCCCTGCTATTAAGGCAGAGGTAGAGAAACTACTTAATGTTGGTTTTATGTACCCAATTCCCTTGATTGAATGGGTATCCAACCCCGTTCCCATGAATAAGAAACAATGAACCATCCGTGTTTGTATTGATTTTCGAGACATGAACAATGCTTGTCCTAAAGATAACTTCTTGACTCCTTTCATTGACCAGATTCTCGATGAGTGTGTGGGAAGCAAAGTTTTCTCTTTTATGGACATATTTTTAGGATATAGTCAAATTCAGATGAAACCCGAGGATCAACATAAGATGGTGTTTATTTGTCCTTAGGGTACTTTTTCATACCGGAATATGCCTTTCGGCCTTAAAAAACCAGAAGAAACCTTTCAATGCACCATGACCTTTTCTTTTCACGATCTCAAACATATTGTCGAAGCTTATCTCAACGATCTCATTGCTCACTCTCGCAAGAGAGTAGATCATTCCACTCACCTTTGAATAATATTTGAGAGATGTAGTTATTATCGCATCCATTTGAACCCTCACAAGTGCATCTTCTGCATTAGTTCTGGGTGTATTTTATGATTCTTAGTCTTTGAGCATGGGATCATGGTGGATCCTATGAATGTTGAGGCAATAATTTGATTTCCTCCCTCGCTCAACATTCGACAACTTTAGGGTTTACAGGGTAAGGATAAATTATTGCGTAGGTTCATAGTTAACTATGCCAATTTAACTAAGGGTTTCATGTGTATTTTGAAGAAGGAAACTCCATTTATATGGGATAAGTGAGCCCAGGAATCATTCAATGCTCTTAAGAAATCCTTGGCATTGACACCTCTATTGAAGACTCTAGACTACATTAGGGACTATTTGCTTTATATCGCCACATCCAAAGGGACGGTTGGTATGGTTTTGATTTAGGAGGATGATGAGTTCCATGAGTACAGTGTCTACTATCTTAGTCAAAATCTGGTCGGTCTTGAACTTAAGTATTCTCATGTCAAGAATATAGCCTTAGTTGTGTTGTGGGTGGGAAATCCCTCCTACGGACTAGTACTAAGAGTTTTGTCATACATGCAAAAATTACCTAAAGATTCTTACTTTTTACCATCATCCCGTGCCTAAACCCCCCATTACTCATATGTAAATACAAGGCTCAAGATATTAAGTTGACGTATCTTATTTTCGTGTTTGATGTCGATCCATTTTCGTGCTTGGTCATTCTTTGACTGCAACTCTCCTCTCAATGCTAACCTGCATTCACTAAAGACAAACAAAGAACTCCACATGCATTTGATCTATGAACTAACGTGTTAGAGATTTAATCAATCATACAATCAATATTCCAATAGTGACAATCTCATATGGTGGGATGGGAAAAACAATTCTGTTAATAACTTCACAATGATACCTTACAATGATAAAGTCAACTACTGCTCCTTGATCCTAGTCCTGGGCTCTTCTTCCACTGTCTTCCAACTTCTTTTCTCTATACTTATCTTTTCACAAGGATGGCTAAAGGTTGGGACAAAGGGAATTCTTAATAGGGTATAGTTTCTTTACTATGATTCTCCTCCTCTCAAATGGGACCCCTACCCCTTCTTTTATAGGTTAGAAGGATCTAGGTATTTGGTCGAATGACTGGTCGCATGGACGAAAGGTTTAGTTAACTTACCCAAAGCTGTGTGTTCCATCAACAAATTTCCTTTTTTCATGCTTTTGTAGGTACATGCAGGCTATCTTGGGTTAGCTCGCATGTACATGCATGCAGTAATGGAGCAGGGCACGTGGGCCTTTATAAAAGGGGTTTTTAAGAAGAGTTGTTCAGTAGTGTTTTGGCAAAGAAGGAATCTGAGATGGCCTGATGCCAGGTAAGCATGTCTAGTGAAAATTAGGGTTATAATAGATGCCCCCTAATGTGTGAGGTCAGAAGAGCATCTGATGGCCAAAATACATTAACAATCTTCACCAACGTTCCAAACAAGTGAGCCCAGGGACCATAAATCGAGAGGTGCCTTCTGCAAAATAATAATTGTCTCACCGAGGCGGGCATACCCATGCTCGAGATGAAATAAAATCATGGCTACCAATCAAATACACTGTAGATCCATGTCATATAACTATATAAAGTGTAGCCGCGAGAAATACACATCAGAGCTATATCTTGAAATAAAAAATATATACATGTAGAGTATCCATCTTCTAGAAGCTGATAAGGCCTGATGGCTGGAGATGAGGTCTTCAGAGCTTGAGAAACAACTTAAAAATCTTCAAAACTCGAGTAGGAGTGTAATATGAGTGTACGAATTCACTACCCAGAGGTCTTCGATGGCTCATCAATCATGGACTAGAGAATCTTGATGATCAGACTGAAGGCTTCATTGATTTCTAACAAAGACTTGATTGGACTTTGAGGATGGACGGGCATGAGGGTAAGAGACAAACTGCAGAGGGGCCAACTTAGGCTTGGTAGAAATTCCCTTGGGTAATAGCACAACAAATGATGGGACTCAGGCAGCATGGCATTTGACATAAGTTCACGATGCAACAGGCAACACAAAATCTCCATATGTTTGGAAGAATAATCGAACAGAGGAGCACACAGCTCTATGTAGTGAGAAAATATTCCTAAGGTCGTTTTAAATCCCAGATCTTGACGAACAAACAAGAGGATGTGCTTTGTCCAAGGGTGACTCATTGTGCTGCCAAATAAAAAGAAAATACTTTTCCCTTCATCTTTTTGGGGTATATTTGATTTTTTTTGTCTTTTTCAATAATTTTGGAAAGCTTGAAAAAGAATAAAATAATGCTATGTTACAAAGGAGGATCGAGTGTCACAAACATACTAGTTCCAAATGCATGGAACACAGGGATTCCTAAGGCAAAGGGACATATGCATGAAAAGGGACACTTGGGAAAAATCCCCCAGGGGCCAAAGGTGTCAAGATGCAGAGGCAAAGTGCTAGAGGGATTCCGTATAAGGCATGCTTCAGATGGTTTAGTCGAGAGAAACATGGAGCCAACATTGGGCCGAAGACGTAGGGATGCAAATGCGGTTAACAAAACACACAATGGTAACGTCCTTCGATGTAAGTTTAATGAGACCAAAGAAGGTAAGCTCAATGATTTTTCATATTTAGAGAGTCTGAAAAACACAAAAGGAGACTCCAATGGGGTACCTTTTTCGAAGGTAGTCTAGTTGGTTCGAAAATAGGGTAAACTAGCACTAACAAGATGTCTATTCAAAACCATTTTAACGAGTGTGATAAAGACAAGATCACTCAGCCATTTTTTCATTTTTAAGGAGTCTGAAAAATTCTTAACTATGGACTCTGTTAGGAATGTTCTTCTGGACCATTTTAATGAGTGTGAAAGAATAAGGTCACTCGACGATCTTTTCAATTTTAGGGAGTCTGAAAA
Organism: Picea glauca; assembly: GCA_000966675.3. Taxonomy (NCBI): domain Eukaryota; kingdom Viridiplantae; phylum Streptophyta; class Pinopsida; order Pinales; family Pinaceae; genus Picea; species Picea glauca. The sequence goes on from JZKD02S1547214.1 coordinate 304,675, forward strand.
GAGGTTAACTATGGACTCCGTGGGGGTTCCTTTTTTCGTAAATTTAGTCCCTCAGGCCCCAAAAAGGGTTAAAATTATACCTGAAAGTAATCTTCTAGAGAACTGAAGTTCCTTAGAGTATACCTTTGTTCGTACAATTGACATTTCGGACCGAAAAAGGGGTAAACTACCGCCGAATAGACGTGACTTCAAATTTCAATTTAACGAGTGTGAAAGGCCACAAGATCACTCAGAAATATTTTCATGTTTAGAGGGTCTGAAAAGGGTTTAAAAGAAAACCCGTTATGCTTTGAGATTCCCGTGGGTGAGGTCAAGAGTCATGCAAATAAGGTTCAAACATGTGATCAGGAAAAACTAAAAGGAATCCCGAGCTTACAGTCATTAGTGACAGCATGGACACCATAATACAACTAGGATCTACCTAGGACATCCATGTTCTGGTAAGCTCTACCACAAAATCGCGACACTGCTAAAGCAACAATGATGATTCCATGTCGAAACCTGATGGGATCGATCCTATGGAAAAGGGATAAATACAACGAGATACAAAAGTAGGGCTGGAAACCTAACTTATATTCTCAAGTTGACCATCTGAGGTTTTTCCCACGGACCGCCAAAAGTGACCCAATACTCCAAAAAATTTCCTGATACTTGAATGTAATTGTCCATAGAAACTCCTGAATCACTCTAAATGGTTTTCAATTTAGAGAAAATGATAAGGGGGGCCAAAAAAGTGACAAAAAAGGGCCAAAAAGTCTATAAATAGAAGCTGGCAGCTCATTATCACCATTACTAATTTGGAAATTGACTCTAGAGAAAAAACCCCCTTTGATAAAAGTGGTGATTTCAGGAGCTACAGTGGATGAAATGACCATTTGTCTGGACTAAGTAAGTATAAACTACCTCCTTTTGCTTTTTAATTCTTTATTTATGCATTTAATTTGGTTTCTTGGGGGGGCATCGACCTTTAAAAGGTCGGCGCTAGGTCCACGCAGGCTATCCTATGATAGCCCATGTGTACACTCGCTCTGTTTGATGTCAAAGCACGTGTACATGCGACTGTCATCACAACATCCTGCGTGGACCCTCCCATGAGTGAAAAAAGGTTTAAAAAGCAAGGCCTAACCCTCTAAAAATTTTCCCATGTGCAGGACGTATGTGCAATGTAGAGAACGAGAGCACAAAGATATTAGTGCACTAGTTGGGAAAGACCCTAACACTGTGGCGGTGTTAATGCAATGTGGCTTGCTCAAGTTTTTTCTGTGTCCTTTTATGAGAGCACAACCTAGGCTACTGAATGCCTTGGTTGAATACTAACACCCTGATGCAGAAGCTTTTATGTTAGAGGGGCAGTCACTAGTGCCCACTACAGAGGATATATGCTTTTTGATTGGCCTCTCCAGGAGAGGGGAACCAGTCAATTTTCAGACATTTCCTTTGGGGCCTCATAATATATCAGAATTGATAGGACTTTATTGTGAGGCTAGTACAGACCGATCGAGCTCGCAGGTGCCAATAAGTAGGATCACCGATTTATCACTACAGGCGATTGTGATGCTTATTGGGAAGATGACTGGTTCTATGGCTCTACATCAGGCGTCCCATGCATAGATGAGCTGTGCAGTCCAATGATTAAATGCACATATATTTGACTGGAGCACTACACTGTTGGATTGTATGAAGAGGCAGTTGATACATTGTCGGTTGCAGACGTAGAGGAACTTCAGGTTCGGGATAATTCTATGCTCTTTCTTCTTTGAAAGAGTTCCTAGTTTCAGTCCTCGAGTGGTGGTACAAGGACATCAGGCCTCACTTCCTGTGGTTTGCAGATGGGCAGTGTTGCTGCCACGACAGGTTGGTGGAAGGACCAATGAGTCCTTTGATGACGACTTCTTTGCTTGGTTGTTGCAATAGATCCCATCCATAAAGGATTATCCTTATGCTGGGATTGATTTCTTGAGAGATCCCGAGATCCCTATACCTCCAGGCAAGGAGCGAGGCGAGATGGGTAAGTTTGTCTCATTTTTTTTTGGAAACATATATAATTTTTATGTTTATTTTTATTTTTATATATTATGTTTTTATACCAGAGTATTTGATAGATACGTGTCTATTTTGTATAGATGTGGGACCCTCATGACCTACGAATTATGCAAGGAACAGGCGTCATCCTCAGCCAGGGGTCACACCTGCTGCCACAGGGGGACCAACAGCAGTAGGAGAGCTTCCAACCGGTGAGGCTGAGAGGGTTTTGAGACGAGTTGAGAAAATTTTTACCTTGCTCACTCGCACCATCCCTATGGCAAAGATTGAGGATATGCCACCACCCATGCAACCTCATGTAGTGGGGGCACCACGGACGTGGGTCTGACTGTTTCGGCGTTTGGAAAACGCTGTTGATTATTATAACAGGGCCCACAGGCCCTGAACTTAGTTAGTCTAGACTTTGATAGCTCCACCTGTATATATTTTTTGAGGGTATAAGCCCCATGACTCGTTACTGGTCATATTTTTGAGGCGCTTGCGTCCACCTATGTACTCTGATGATTATGATATTATATATGGATTTTTATGTCTTTCTGTGTCTTATGGATCATATTTTCCTTTAAAAATGTATTTACATGTTTATGTGTATGTATTTTTATATGTGTGCGAGATGCTAGGCTAAAATTTGATTAGCTAGAGTATCTGTAACTTGGTTTAATCTCCTAAGAACATGAAAATATGCAATATAATCAAATATTCATTCTAAGAGACGTACCCTAAGGAATCGTCAGTGTAAAGTTGGATCATGAACATGGTATACTCTATTTAACTAAGACACAACGAGCTAAGCATCTAAATAGACCCGGAGATGAGAGATACCAAATGATAGGGCGTCACGAAGAAACTCAATAACCGCACTGTACTTGTCGACATTGTTTGTGGTGTCACCTAAGCATATACCTCCGAAAGATAATAATTGGCCTCGAGGTGTAAAAATTACCCAAGCTGCGGAGGCAAGCCTCCGAGTGTGCCCGCTAGCACCGTCTGCGTACCCAATGAACACCTCTGATTCACTTGACATATGCCACAGTGACAAAAGATAACATCAAAAACAACACGTCCATAATACTAAAAGAAACCAGAAAGTAATAGTATAAAGACTATACATATGTTACAAAAAGCTACCCAAGGTGACCTACCTATGAGTAATACTTCTTGAGGTAGAGCCCATTTCTAGGCTCTGCCAAAGCATTTCCCTCAAAGTCAACCAGACGATAAGTGCCCTTTTTTAGAACCTCTTTTATGATGAAAGGTCCAAACCACATGGGTTTGAATTTTCCTTCCCCCAGGGGGTCCTTATCTTGGTCATAGACCAGGACAAGATTGCCTTCAGAGAAAATCCAAGGACGAACAAATTGATCATACTGACACTTGATTTTTTGTTTGTGAGCCTTGTTGGCCAGGGCCGCATCACGACGCTGCTCATTGAGTCACTCAAGGTATAATGACAAATCTTCAAGTGGAGAAGTGTCTGGAAATAACTATACTGCCAATTTTAGGGATGGGATATGACATTCTATAAGAAAGACTTCTTCCAGCCCATAAATGAGTTGAAAAGGTGAGAAACTGGTTGTAGTCTTAACAGATGTTCGATAAGCCCATAATGCCGAGTATAACATCAAATACCAATTTGACTTGGTTGAGTTGATCGTTCATTGTAGGATGGCCTTAAGAGATTTATTTACAGCTTCCACCTGACCATTTGCTTGGGGGTAGTAGGGTGACGAATATTCTTGCCACAATCCAATATTTGATGTTAATTTGGTCATCATTTGGTTCTGAAAGTGACTTCCATGGTTAGTGAAAATCTTGCTCGGGACACCGAACCTTGCTATTATCTGGTTAAATAAAAAGAGATTTGTAGTATCCCCATCATCTTTAAACGTTGGCATAGCTTCAACCCACTTCGTGAAGTAGTCTATGACTACAATGATATGATGGTGCCCCCTTGCTGAAGTAGGGTTGCATGTAGTGTAATCAAACCCCCACTTGGTGAAGGGACCAACTATGATGACAGGAAACATGGGAGTGGGATGTGCCCTGATCTTCAAAGAGAAGATCTGACATGAGTGGCACTTCTTGAACGATTCGATACAATCTTTGATTAGTGTCGGCCAAAAGTAACTTGCTCGTAAAATCTTTTGGGTTTTTTCCAACCTAGACAAATGCCCACCACATGCTCCGGTATGGAAATCATTAAGCACGATAACTGCTTCTTTGTGAGTGAGGCATCGACACAGGATGCAGTCTAAAACACTTCAATCCAATGTATCGTCGAGTATGAGATAATTCTTAGCTTGATGGCGTATACAACGACACTCATCATGAGAAGCAGAGGTGGGTCACTTCAAAGTCCGGAGATAGACAAGTATATCTCTGTACCAGGGATCCGAAGATGCGATCAAAAACATATCTCCTCTGATAGGAAACTCTTCAGGCATAACATCACCTGACTCGAACAGAAGTTCCGATATGAGTTTTGTGAAGACTAGTGACCTTTTGGATTTCACTGAAATGAAATCTAATTCAAATTTTTGAAGGACAACTATCCATCTACTAATATTTCCACTGATAACCCTTGTGTCAACACGTATTGAAATGGATTCACAATGGCAGTGGTGATGGTCTTGCAAAACAAAACATAATGACAAAGTCGTTAGACAGCATGGACTACTGCCAACGCAAGTTTTTCGATATGAGAATAATTTAGTTCCAGTCCAACCAGGCCTCGACTTAGGTAATAAATCTCATATTCTAAGAGTAAATCATCCTCCTGAACTAATACCATGCCAATGGTTGACTCTACCATAGCCAAGTATAATAGAAGGTATTTATTATAATTGGGTGGCTGAAGCAGAGGGGCAGTTGTAAGGGCCTGTTTCAATGCATCGAAAGAATATTGAGCTGCATTGTCCCAATGAAAAGGAACGTCCTTCTTCAACAAGCGCATACAACCCTTTGTAATCTCGACATAGTTTGAAATAAAATGCCTTAAAAAGTTCACCTTGCCCTACAGACTCTGAAGTTGAAGGATTGTGCGTGGGGGAGGCAACTAAACTATTCCCTCAACCTTCATAGGATTGACCATGATCCCTTTTGTTGACACTATGAAACCTAACAAACATCTTGATGTTACGCAAAAGTTGCATTTGTTTGGATTCAAGTGAATCTGAAAGTAGCGACATCACTTAGAGATAAGTCAGAGGTGTGTGGGATGATCCATTCTCTTACGATATTGAAATACTAAATCATATAAATAGGACTCGACTATATGCTTGAGATCATGGAAAGCAAAAGACATGGCCTGCTGGAAGGTAGCTCCATCATTTTTGAAATCAAAAGGCATCTTACGATAGAAAAATGTACCCCATGGACAAATGAATGCAGTTTTGTGTTGGTCTTCGGGTTTGATTTGTATCTGATTATATCCTAAAAAACCATCCATGAAAGAAAAGGCCTTGCAACCTGCACATTCATCAACTATCTGGTCGATGAATGGTGTGGGAAAATTATCTTTTGGATAGGCCTTGTCCAAATCATGAAATTCTGTACATACGTGAATCGTGCCCTGTTTCTTATTGACCGACACAGGATTTGACACCCATTGGGTCAAATGGATAGGATAGATAAAACCATCTTTTAGCAATTTCTTGACTTCAACCTTGTTGTTTCTTTTCTGGGAATAATTGGATGAAGCTTTTGCCGAATAAGCTTGGCATCCAGATAAGTTGTGATTTCATGCTCGACTATTTTTGGATCGTTGCCTGGCATTTCCTCGTAAGACTAGGCAAAAATGTCGCAGAATTATTTAAATAGATCTGTGTAGATTTGAATCTCTTCGGGGGAACAGTCAGCTCCGACGAAAACATTCTCCACGATGCCAGGGGTTCTGGAGATATTAATTGGTATAGTTTTAGAGATATTTTCCATATTACCCTCGGCATAAACCTCATGTGTAGCTAAGGGATTAATAGGACAAGACCTATCCCCAGTCATAGTCAAGGTGACTTCTCCTGCTTCGATTCTGCTTAACTCTGGGAGGAAGTATGATCTGTGATGGAGATCATCCCAGGGTTTGTTCAGACTAGTAATTGCTTCAATTATTGCTTTGTCGAAGGGAAAGAATAAGTCTAACGAATCAGTATCAGCGAGAGAGCCTTGAGCCCAAATAGGCTCTAGAATTGGATCTAACTCTTGTGCAAGAGTTGGATTTGTGTCGGACAAATCTTGCTGTACTAAAGAGTATGCTACTTCAGCTATGGACAAGGGCATGGACATGCCAGGGTGCCCTGTCCCTTCCATCGTGGTTGATGGGGAAGGAAGTATCCATGGATCATTGAGGTAAGTCATGCAAAACGAAGAAACTTGGAAAATCTCAACCTTATGGTGGTCTGAAATGAACTTGACATCACCTTGAGGGGGTGGGTAATCGAAGGTACCCATCAAAGATGGGCACAAACCAACTCCTACGTTGACAATGCCTGGTTGGGGATTATCAATCATCGGGACCGTGGATTCCCCCAATGAAGGGTCGGGTCTAGAGAAGGACAATTGATCAATGGTCATGATTCAACCCTCGTGTGGAAACAACAAGACCCGAAAAACTATAGCAATCACTGCTTGCATAACATAAGTCCAACTTCTACCTAACAAGAGATTGTAGTCGAGGGATGCATCGACTAATTCTACCTCGACGCACAGGGTCTTCCATCTTAGCTGCACGGGGAAAGAGGGAATGATTCAATGTGGTCAGAATGAATGACCGTCGAAAGTAGTGAGAAGAGTAGGTGATAGAGACAAAAAAAGCTGGCCAATGGCCTTCCAACATGCCAACGATATGACGCATGTCGAGGTGCCCTCATCAACCACCATGCAGAAAATGTTTTGAGTAAAAGTTTTCATGGGGTGAGCCACTACTATCTGAAATGCTATGTGGTAAGGCAGACGAGGTTTTAAGTGGACATCGCACAAGGGGTTTGGGACAAATCCTCCACCACAAAATAGTTCTGGGTGGGCCTTGCATTTGGGTTGTGAGAAGCTTTCTTGAATGCACCTTTTGGGATGCATGTCATTGTTTTACCCAAAGTCTTCTCGATCTGGAGAGGAAGAGATGGGATTTAAGCTTCTTTTCCCTTCTCAAAAGTGCTTGGTTTATTGTAGTCATGAGCTCTAGTCGATATAAAATCATCACCTTTCATCATATACACATTCGTGGATGCAGGATTGTTCGAAGACGGAGATGGTCCTTGATTTCCCCCTTTCGCGCTTGTAGAGGTTTGGGTTAGGTTTTGCCCATGTTGAAATGGATTGCTTAACACGACAGGCTATTGTTGTGTCACAAGCTTTTGGGCCTCTGCAAGCCAAGGACATTGGTGGGTTGGGTGGTCTTCCACGCACAGGTTTCATGGATACCTCACCTTTTGTTTCTCAGTGTTGACCCTGCTAGCATTATTAGTGGGTTTCTTATCCCCCTTACCCTTCTTTCATTGTTTTTTCTTTCCTTCAGGCTGTTGGGTGGCATTTGGATTTGTCGATTGCACATTGTGTATATCCGATGTTTGGGTAGGGGGAGAAGCCAAAACAGTAGTTTGGCTACTCATTGTGTGTTGTATAGACAATTGCTGCATTTACTTCGTTAGTTGTTTAGTGGGTTTTGTTTGTGTTGAAACAACAATACCATCGGCATGTGGTCCAGTTCTTTGTCTGGTTTTATCAAGTATTAAACATGGCACATCTGGAAATATCTGGTATAATAAACCAGACTGAGAGTAGATTAGATCAAGCTGTTGAGCTCTCATGATGGCATCTTCTTTGGAAAGCACTCTCAATGTTGCGACGTTTTTGGATAACTATGGGACCAAAGACTTAAGGAACCACTCGAGAAGGAATGATGGTGGGACTGGCACCTTAATTAAACTCTTCCGACATCTCCATTCTTGGATGTGATCATAAATATGGTCCTCTTTTGTCTTTTTGAAATTGGCCAACAATTCGGTGCCAGCTTCGTATCTCACAGGTAATTGGAAATGGTTTAGGAAAGCCATTGCCAATTCGCCAAAGGAAGATTATCTTGAGCAGTCGATCTCAATGTACCATTTTGCAACACTACCAATGAGAGTACGTTGAAACAATCGCAACTGTACGAAGTTTCCTTTCAATGAGTTAGATGAGCACCAAAAATGGAAGGTGGTCACATGATCTCCTGGATCTTCGTTAGGCTTGGCTTTGAACTTTTGTATGTCTGAAGGAAAATTCATCGGCATAGGGGCCAACACGGATCGTGACAAATAGGGTCATTCAACAACCTTGTCAAGTCTGGAAAATGCAAGGTTGCTAGAAAAGGTAGTTTGGGTTTTTGATGATAACCATGGAAAAAGGGACCTGGAGTTTGACTGGCACCTGGTTGCTAGGAAAAGTTTGTCTACTGGCTTGGGTTCTAGTAAAAACCATGGCCATGACCAGTGTACGGATTCTGTGTGTGAGGAGACATCATCGACTAATTCCAAAAATAGGACGTAGATGGTTGGGCATGCATTACATTCAAAGGACTTTGGGAAGGGTTGCCCCATGCCGATCCGATGGGAATAGGCATAGTACGTTGTCCAGGGTTCCATTGGTTGTGAAAAGAATTTCCCCATATCGAAATTCCTAATGAGGGAACTGATCCCTACCAAGAATTCCAAGGTCCTGATGTGGAAGAAGTTCCTCGGTTTTCCCCCTGTGCAGGAATAGTACCCTGCATAGGAATAGGTTGTCTATAATCGGGGTTGCCCCCAGTTGGGAAAGCAGATGATGAGAAATTGCTGTTACCAAATGCACCGAGCAAAGAAAATGGTGTCAAACCTACCAACATATTATGAGAAGGTGGTCCTTGACTCCCTGCTCCAAATAAACTATGGTGTGTGGGTGGCCCAGTGGATTGCTGGTGGGTGCCACCGAGCGAAGGGGACAAAGGAGGTATATGACCTCCCCCATAAGGGAAAGCGTTAAAAGGAGCTAAAGTGCCCCCCATGTGTCCTTGCAGAGAAGCGTTAGAGCTCCTTGCCACCAAAACTAAAGTCTGTAAAGTGGAGTAGGAAAGTACAAGACTTATACCTGAGCTAGGCATCGTGTATGAGAATGGAGGGCTTGTCACACTCAGTGTGAAAGGGGAAATGGTCGTTTCCATAGATGGGATTGGAACACTACTCGAGGTAGAGGCAATTGAGAACATGGTTTCTCGGACCGGTGATGGTGGGTTAGGAGGTAGACCATCCCCTGTGGTGACAACCATAGTGGGAATTGAAGAATTCCGAGAAGAAGTGGCAACATTTGTTTCCATTGCTGCATGCGACACTATCTGGCACTCGTAAGGGTGACTCTGTACGATGATGGGTGCCAAAATATCAGTGGTTGGAGTTTCAAATGGATCAAGAGATTTCACTTCAAGGTCTAAAATGGTCATTTCCTCTGGATGTTGGTCGGGTACAGTTTCCTATGACCCAGTCGCTTCAAAACACCCTTGTTGGTCTAGCTTTCGCCTTAGTGGTGGCAGAGGTGGCTCTAGTGTAACCAGTGATAGGCCTAGAAGCCTTCGTGACCAGCGGAGCTCATTATCCTCCACTATGTGAGAAGCTCAAAGAAACACTAGGGATTTCTATTCATTCAAAAAACAACACACACTAAAAAGGTCCCTCTAAGATAAAACAATCAAACACTAAACTAATTAGAAGAATAGTTACAACAACCAACACTAGAGAAAATTACTGGTGCAATTGAAACTCAAACACAGAATCACCCTCTGGGTATACTCTACAAAGCGTGGCCTGATGTCTATCCTAGGTACCATGGTATACCCCCGCAGTCACTTGTTTATGTCTTTAAAAATGATAGGCAACTAGGTTGCCAGCGTGCGAACCGTCACCAGGCGGGTACAGTCGAAAGTCGAGTAAACCACAATGAGAAGGGTATCGAGCTTGAAACTTGTCAAGGGTATCGAAGGAAAGTGGTCTGAAAGACAAATGAGGACCTTGAACAGATTCGAGACCCACGAAGCTTCGTGGCAAATGCAATCGATAGAATCCCAAGACAAGCCCTCTATATGTGTTCTCCACTACTATTGGTCTAGCTTTGGAGGGGTTATCTCTGCTACCTTTCCGCACACGACCTCATGTTTAGCCCCTGTGTTAGAGGGGGGTCCCATATAACTTTCACAATACTGGACTTTGACACTCCCTAACTCAGACTCCAATGTTTGATTTAATGGCCTTGAAGAGTTTCCTCTCCAACCTAATTCAAGGCCCTAACCCTAAATTAGTTGGTTGACCCTACAAACATAAAAAGTCTAATGAATTTTATATTTAGCATTAATTTTTATGTCTTGTATTAAGTCAAAGGTTATGAAAGTGAAACTAGTGATGTTTGAAAGACGAAAGAAAAATAAACAAAAAGCTGGAAACAAAATAACTTCTTCTTGACTCAAATCTTAAACAACTTTTCAAACTAAAAATTTTCTAAGATCTTTAAACAAAAAACTCAAAGTAGTATTTCACTCGACTACGAGCTACTTATGATATAAGTAAACCATCAAGAACTTATGAAAGCAAAGAATTTTCCCTGGTTACTAATGCAAACCAGCACTATTTAACCAAACAAATAAATAATTTTATTTTTTTTATTTGAATGCTCACAAATCAAAAAGGAAAAATATCAACAAGTGAAAACCAAGAAAACTTATGGCCTAAGAGCAGATCGCAAAGAGTCACTTTAAAAATAACATGCAAGCAAATTAAAACTGGACTCTCACACTTGTCCAAAAAACCTATAAAAAGAAAATTTTGAGGAAAACTTCTTAATGAAAAAGAAAGCTATTGCTGTGATCAAACTTAAGTTACTGACCACTATGATAGAGACCCAAAAACCTTGTCAAAGGAAAGGATGACTGCCTCACCTTTAACAAAAATTTTCTCCATAGACATGCCGCTGACAGTTCAACAACAAGCATGTGCACATGAGCTGTGTAAAGTTAGAGTGTGTGTACACACGTGCTGACCTTATATAGGCCGTGTGTATCTATGAAACTGTAAGAAAAATGAAAGGCCAAGTAATCCAGCCCAGGAAGAGACTACTGGTATTGAGAACCAAGATCTCCTCAAGAATCAGACACTTACTTTAGCAGAAAAAAGAAAACAATTCAAGGAAAACTTCATAGAACAAACAATCTGAGGTGAAACCTAAGCTATAAACTGCAAACAACAAAGACTAGAAAGAGTTCCAGAAAACCCCTGAGAAGGATTATTTCTGATAGGGGAAAGGATGACTGCCTCTCTAAAAGAAATTTTCTAGAATCATACACGCGACTGACACTTCCTCAGCTAGCGTGTACACGTAGGCTATGGGAAGGTAGGGCACATGTACATGCCTGCAGACCTTATACAGGCCGCGTGTACCTCTGTGGGTCTTGGAAAAAAAAATGCAATCAAGCAAAGAAACAAACATAACTGGTATGGAAGACTAGAATCTTTGTTAGCTTAGACTTTTGCAAAAACTTTAAAAACAAGAAATGAAACCAGTTCTTAAAAATACCCAAGAAAAAACATTCCGAGAAACCCTAGAGATCCCCAGTATGGTCACCAATTCTATTGTGGGTGGGAAATACCTCCTACGGACTAGCACTAAGGGTTTTATTATGCATACATAAATGACCTAAAGATTCTTACTTTTTACCATCATCCCATGCCTAAACCCCCCATTACTCATATGTAAATACAAGGCTCAAGAGATTAAGTTGACATGCCTTATTTTCATGTTTGATGTCGATCCCTTTTCGCGCTTGGTCGTTCCTTGACTACAACTCTCCTCCCAATGCTGACCTACATTCACTAAAGACAAACAAAGAACTCCACTTGCATTTGATCTATGAACTAACGGGTTAGAGATTTAATCAATCATACAATCAATATTCCAATAATAACAATCTCATATGGCAGGACGGGAAAATAAATTCTTTTAATAACTTCATAATGATACCTTACAATGATAAAGTCAGATACTGCTCCTCGATCCCAGTCCTGGGCTCTTCTTCCACTGTCTTCCAACTTCTTTTCTCTATACTTCTCTTTGCACAAGGATGGCTAAAGGTTGGGACAAAGGGAATGCTTAATAGGGTATAGTTTCTTTACTATGATTCTCCTCCTCTCAAATGGGACCCCTACCCCTTATTTTATAGGTTATAAGGAGCTAGGTATTTGGTCGAATGACTAGCCATGCATGGAAAAAATGTTTAGTTAACTTACCCAAAGCTGTGTGTTCCATCAACAACTTTTCTTTTTTCATGCTTTTGTAGGTACACACGGGTTATCTTGGGTTAGTTCGCGTGAAGTAATAGGGCAGGTCATGTGGGTCTTTATAAAAGGGGTTTTTAAGAAGAGTTGTTGAGTAGTGTTTTGGCAAAGAAGGAATCTGAGATGGCCTGATGCCAGGTAAGCATGTCTGGTGCAAATTAGGGTTATAAGAGGTTGTTGTACATTCAATTAAGAGATTAAGACATTATATATTTCTTTGCAAAACTACTGTAGTTGCAGATATCAATCCATTTCAATATGTAATTACCAGGTGTATTATAGGGGGAAATATAATAAGTGGATTGTTATTTTGCAAGAATTTGATCTCGATTTTGTTTTGGAAAAGTCTAAGAAATCACTAGTGTTTTTCGAGTTGATATCAGAATTCCCTTGACTGGATGAGGAATCCATTCATGATGATTCATTCATGGATGAATATATTTTCCTTATCTCATATTCGGACCACTGGTATGGAGACATTCTTATTTATATTCAATCCTTGAAGTTACCCCAACATCTATCGAGAGACGATCGACGACGTATATGACATCAAGCTTAAAACTATCTTATCATCGGTGACACTTTGTATCATTGAGGAGTGGATAATATATTGTGTCATTTATTGAATCATGAGGAATTTGAGTCTGTTCTAAATGATTGTCACAATGGGGCTTGTGGTGGTCATCTATCTTGGTTTACGACAACCCAAAAAAATTTGCAAGATGTTTATTTTTTTCCGTCATTTTTTAAATATTGTGTTGAAGCAGTCAAGAAGTGCCACCCTTTCCAGGCATTCTCTCGGAAAATGTGCTCGCATCCATCCCCTCTTCACCCAGTCATCATCATCGGTCCCTTCACCAATTGGGGGCTGGATTTTATGGACTGTAACCCAACTTCAGTTGGGGGAAATCAACATATTATTATGGTCATGGATTACTTCACTAAGTGGGAAGAACCATGCCTACCATTAAATATGATTGTAAGACTACAACATTCTTTGTATTCAACCAAATTATAGCCCAGTTTGGCATCCCAAAGGAGATTGTCGCTAATTATGGAAGTCACTTTCAAAATGAAATGATGAAGGAATTAGCATCAAAACTGGGGTTTAATCATGGTCATTCTTCCCCTTGTTATCCCTGATAAAATGGACAAGTAGAGGCTGTGCATAAATCTCTCAAGACCATCTTGCAAAAAACTAGCAGCTAGAGTAATTCTGACCAGAATCTAATGCTTTACCCTATGCTTTGGGAATATCGAACCTCGATTAAAGCTTCCACTGGTTTTTCTCCTTTTCAGCTAGTACATGGTGTGGAGCCGATCCTTTCGATTGAATGTGAAGTCCCTTCCCTTAAGATGGAAATTGATCTCCTACCTGACACATTTGATCTTGAAGAATGCCTTGTGCACCTAGAGCATCTATATGAGTAGCGTCAAGATGCCTCTATGGATATCGAAGCAAATAAATGACTTGTTAATGTTCAATATGATAGGTATGTCTATCCTTGATAGTACATTATGGGTGACTTGGTCCTCTTGTATGACCAAGCCAAAGAATCGTTGCAAGTAGGCAAGTTCAACCCCATGTGGCATAGTCCTTATATCATGCAACATGTTTTAGAGAAAGGAGCCTATCAATTGGAGGATTATGAAGGGAATATGATGGATGAGCCCAGAAATGGGCTCTACCTGAAAAGATATTACGCTTAAGCCCTCAGGATTGGGTGTGACTCTTTGTATACTAGTGTATCTTAGTGTATATATATATATTTTCCTTTGTCATCGGATTGCTTATTAGGTTTTCCATTGGTTGGAAGATGTCAACGAAGTCTTTAGTTTACTTAGGATTTGCATATGGTACCAGTCGTCATACATAGAACATGGCTTCCCTTGGGTCATTTACTCACCCAAGGGACAATTGGTGTCTTCAGGTGGCATTTGTCTAGAGCCATCAATGAATAATGTGGCTAAGTATAACATCATTATAGAGATTTTACATGACTCCATTTGACATGGTGTTCGATCTTTAAACATTCTCTTGGACTCCTAGTTAATTGTATGCCAGTTAAATGATAGTTACCATGTGAGAAACCCTACTCTTATCTGACAATTCCTATGGGTATGACTTTTGGAACGATACTTTGATTTTATTTCTTATAATCACATACCTAGAAGTTCTAATTATGTATCTGATGCATATAATAATTACATTTTAGATTGGCATTTGTCACATAACTAAAGTAAATAAAACAAATCCATGTACACATTATAACATATATAAGTAAAGCCAAGGACCAAAATTTTATATTTCATCTTTTCAAAAAATATGGCGTCATAGTACAAAATGGGGCTTACACCCTCAAAATACATATATGGCTGGTATATATATGACCATGGAATCTACACCTATGGCATCAGATGCATATCATGATAGCACAATACGAAGTTTTCGAGACGTTGAAAGAGTCGCACCCATGCACGGGGCACACCCACCACCTGCCACTGCATAGCCTCTGGAAGATCTCCACTTGAACCATAGGAATCATGTGTGTCAAATGAGACATGTTCCCTTGCAAATTTTTTAGCACTCTCTCTGCATGTCCTCCTACCTTCTCATCTCCCTAGTTCCTTCGTTGATGTCATGGGAATCCATCTGGTCATCAAAGACCCACATCTGCATAACAAAGTAATTGTTAATACTTGATACCATACAAAAATATTTGTGTTTTTTATTCTTTTTGAAAAAACACAAAAAAATGAGATATATAAAAACAATTCTCACCAATATCACCATAGGCAGAGCCTGGTGGTAGAGGCATACCTGGATCTCCCCTATAGTTGAACCCAACATAAGGGTAGTCGTCTATGGTTATCACCTGTCGATGCCACTAGAAGAAGAACTCATCATTGTAGGGGGTTTTCACCCTACCACCTCCTAACTAACTCATCATGTCGATCCACCATGACATGGTTGGATCATGTGGTCCATGTGGAATGATCTCTACTCTAGGGATCAAGCATGGAACTCACTCAAAAAAAAAACTACACAAGATGGATGCAAACCTGAAGTTCTTCTTTCTCCCTTGTTTGAAATCTGTGAGTTGGGTCTTCATGTTAGCCAGTTGTGAGGTAAAAAAATCATAAACCATGGGTCATAAACACTCCACTACGTAAAACATGAGTGGCCTTGATTCCTGATACAACGAGGTCGACCCCAAGATCCATGTAAGGACAATAACAATGATCTTCAAGATAAGGTTCATAATTCCCCTAATGGGGAGTTGGCTCCCTACTTTGTCTGTGCATGCAACAGAGTGGGTGGCAATGTAATATTCTATGTTTGTACCACCCCTAGCCCTCCAGTCTTTGAGATTCACCACCTCACCCGGACGAGACAATCCTATGATAAAATAGATGTCACCTACTTCAATCCTCAATGGTTTTCCATTGAGATTGAAGGCCTCTGTCTCTAGATCCCAATAGCCTACTGGCATTTGGAGTAACCTCACTTCAGCCCTCATTCCTTTGAGAGTCTAAAATTTGTAAAGAAGACATATTTTTAGATCTATTTGGCCCCTCGCATCTCTTTCCACTACTGCATCTATGTCCTCATGTTCCCTCTCTCTCCATTCAAGCACCATCCTACCAAAGGAAAACCATTTGTTGAGTTAAATTCATTTAAAAACTTGTTTTCAGACTTGTATGCGGGCTGCAGTGTTAACAGTCACATGTAGGGCCACATATACATAGGAAGTCTTTGCTATGACCCGATAAACTATAGCTCATGTACACCCTAATTTATATGTTGCGCCCTCAAAAAATAAAAAAAATGAGGACTTAATTTGAAATTTAAACCACTATAAATGAAGAAGAGGGGAACGACACTTACTTGGTCTAGACGGTTGTCAATTCCATTGATCATAGATCTCGCAATCGACACTTGAAAATTGTGGGAAAAATATTTCGAAATGCACTATGTGGGTAAAAAAAACTCAAATGGTATGGTAAAATTGGTTATTTTTACTATTAGTAGAAAAGTTTTGTCCACTTGGTTTATGCCAATGTTTTGACCTAGTGGACTAATAGTGCAGTGGAAAGAGTTGGTTTTGTCCAGGGATTTTTGCGGTTTATAGCATCATATCGCTCGTTCATGCCTTCAAAAGGTATCTTTTGTCCCTAGCATATAGGATAGGCTCTCAATCCATTTTTCATATTTGCATTTTCCTATGACTATGATCCATATTTCTTAGGTACAAACCCATTTATTAGTGATAGGGAACCTTCTTACTGCTATTAGAAGTGTCGTTATTGAATGGTAGAGGCTTAACAAACATGGGTGCCTTAGTTAGAACCTTTAATGTCATTTGGTTCTCGTTCAGAAATTATTCCATAGAACTAGGAGTCCCTTATAGTTCTAATATGAATTTTCATCTGAACCTCATATTCTTACTCATAAGCATTCTGACCTTCATCTAGGGGACTCCCACCAAGTCTTAGTTAAGCTCTTTTCCAACTCTCTAAAAAAGTGAAAAGATTGTCGAGTGAAATTGTCTCTTTCACATTGTTTAAATGGATTTGAAAGGATGTATATTTGGTGTAATTTTAACGCTTTTTCGTACCAAGTAGACTAATTTTGAAAAAGGAATACTCTAGTCAACATTGCCTAGAAGAGTTCTCCTGGGTATTGTTTTATAATTTTTCGAGCCTAGGGGACTAAATTTATGAAAAAGGACATCCTTTGGAGTTAAGTTGTAATTTCATTTCATCCTCCTACTTCTATTATTGAGCCTATTTCCATATTCTTCTTTCTTGTTATAAGCCTATTACCTCAACAATTGTCATCACCAGCCAAGCAGAGCCTTGTTTATATCATTTTCAACTTGACACACTATACCCTAAGAGGAAGCATTCCCCTGAGTGTCCATGCTCCCCGCATGCACTTACTTCCATTGAGAATAGGTATGTTCCACTGTTTGGAGCTAGTTGCTTAATCGTGGCACTTGTTTCCTCTCTTGTATCATAGCATTCATTTTCCTATGAAAAAACAAAAAATGATGGGAAGGAAAATAATATTATCTTATATCAGCAGAAGTTGTGTTGCCTTTGAACACAACACAAAATTTTGAGTCCACTGTCATCCAGATTTTGGGTTTAGCATGACCTTAGGAAGTTGAGATCATTACTTAGAGTTTACTCCTCCAACTGGTTACTCTTCCACTCCCTATGGAGAGTTCGTCAAATGAGATCATCAATTCTATGTTGCCTGATTTTTCCATATGTATCATTCTCTTTTTCAAATAAAGTATATAATCCTATGTCATCCATTCCTCAGAACTCTTGAATTTGCATGTCATCCATACCCTCAGTGTGTCTCAGAGTCACATGAAGTTGTAGTCCTACCGTGCACCTTGGTCTTACTTTCATTATAGGTAGGTAAAATTGAACCCAACAATCGACATCTCCTCATTGGTCGTTGACTGGGGGGTTTCCCTTGTGTTCGATGACAATAAATTCAAAAATTGGGATTTGTGCAATGTATTGAATTCCATTAGCCTTATTGGTGGTTTCCTCATCTTTGTTGGCAGTCTTCCTTATTGGATGTTATTCAGAGGGTCTTTTTCATGCACTAATTGCATCTAGTGCATGCGAAAGACTCATAGGGTCATTGGTTCGTGAACATCCTCTTCATCTGAGTTCCTCCAAATCATCAAGCTATTGCTTTGTACCTCATGTTGACTGATGAGATATTCTAATTCTCTCCTTTCACCCGGTCTGCTTCCATTGACTTCATCTCATCTATTCTGGAAATGAGGCCTGGAGTCCTATGAGTACCTAGAGGCTTATAGTCCTCAGTGGCGGGTTCTCCCGCCATCGACAGTTGGGAATACATCAATGTCTTCAGATCGATGGATTCTTTAAGTGTTCGATCTCAACACCTTTATTCACACTTGCAAGAATGTAGTCGGTGCCTTGATACCTACTTTCATTATCAGTAGAATGTCTCACATTTGTTAACAGTATGCCTTAATGAATGGTAATCAAACGAAGTCTCATTGTGTTTGACATCAACTCCTCTATTCACATGATGTATACTTGCACCTTTAGAGGATAGTGTAGATGACATCAGTTTACAGTAGAAACTTTCCTGAGTTGTTTCTATCATTCATTGGACTAGTAGCTATATGACTTTAGTGATCATGCGAGATCATATTGTACTCCATTGTATACAAATATCTTCAGATTGATTTTGAGACTGGTTTTCCACTGGGCCTTGTTCGTGACAATGACATCCTATGACATGTATCTACTCTGTATTGCCTATTCACAACCATGAACAACTATTTGGTACATTTACACATGGATCTGTAGTGTAATTAAAATTGGCAGCCATGTGTACAAGGTCATTATGGATTGTAATATTCTCATGAGAAACTACCACTTCCAGTTGAGTCTCCATTAATCCACTTTTGGGAATTATAATGTATTTTAGCCATTACAAATACTCCTCTAACCTCACACATTAAGGGGCATTTGTTATAGAAATTTTTCCCTCACCCCATGCAACTTATTAGGATGGCCTTTCCATTTCCCTATGAAAACTTGAAGTCCCTTATTGTACCTTCCAGAGCCAAAAATTCATAGTTTTCCACATATATGGGCCCTACTAGTTAGATAGCATGTGTATACTTAAGTTGCTCCATTATAACCCACGTACAATGGGTTTGGTGCTCAAAATTTAAAATTGTGTCGGGTTTCCATGTCACATCACGAGATCCATGATCCTTGACCTTCCATATATTGCAAATGTTCTGAATCGACCCTTCAGTTCCATTTGAAGGATATAAATTGATCCATATCCAAGTCATGGAAGATGAGAGAATTCAACTTTTGAGAGCAAAGATACTATGGAGAAATTTCACTTCACATTGAGTCTGCATCCCTTTATCCTTCAAAGTCTAAACACATTGTTCATTCCCCAAGCTCTTCCCTCTTTGATGGAGAACCTCATTGTCTCCTTTATATGAGCTTGACTTTGGTTGAGGATTGAAGTGGTGGAGGCCCAGATGGAAGGGACTTAATTTCTCGGTTCCGAGACGTGCCGACACAGAAGTTTGTCACTTGTATACTTCTGTTGATTATTTTAATAGAAATACTTTTTTCTCATCCAATTGATATCTTGAAAATATTTGAATTGTTATTCCATGGGCGTATTTATCATGTATTTTAATGGATTATTCTATTTCATATGCTAACATTATATATTATCACCATATTCTTGTGTGTCTTGGTTTTTGAGGACAAGTTGCAGGTATAAAGCCTTGAGTTGTGTGCTCAACGATGGTCTTCATTGAATGTCCGGACGAGGTAGGCTCTTGATATTGTCTTGTTAGATTTTTCATTTATATATAATACTTGGGATTAGAGTTGATTTATGTAGTCATTCCGTCTGTTGTGGTTTACCCCATTCCATAGAGTGATTTTCCTCGTAACAGTTGCATTTGTATGTTAGTACAAAAATAATGATAAAAATGAGAAGGGTATTGAACCATACCTGGTGATAATATTGGCCATGGTTTCTTTTGTGAAATGAAATAAATATCCTCAGTATATTGATTAGTTCCTTGATACACAAATTTTAATTCAAGAAAAGAGTGGTAGTTGTTGGTGATGTGAGTTTTCTCACAAATTCTATATACCTCAACAATATTTAATATGCACTACATTAAGACATGCTTCTTTATACATTTTGAGCAAAAAATGGATATTGCTTTCTCATATTCTTCCCACTTCTTCTTAACTTATAGTGTGTCAAATTATGAGATTAAAGAAATAAGAATATCAGTTTTAAAAATTTTCAACAAATTACCAATTTCAGTGTGAATGGTTCCTCCTCTAAAGACTTGGTAATTCCGACAACATATCTAGGACCTTTCCCATGTTTTGGAGTCCCTCGTCAGTATATTTTTCTTAAATCATAGAGTTGATATTAATCTACTTGGTAAATGTCACCTCCTCCAATCAAATTCAAAAGGTATAGGCATTCATCTCTTATACCTCTTATCAAGATAGTGTGCAATTTGTCCTTATACAATTTTCTTTGTTTGCACCTTTGCAAAATATATTGGAACCTCTCCGCATACTCTTCCAAACTCTCATCCTCCTTCTAAGTCATATTATTTTTTTCTTCACGAAGGTATATCCCTTTGCATTAATCTTGATACTTATTGATGAATGTTTTATCATGTCATCCCATGCATGGATTCTCTACCCACCAAGTCCCATGAACCAATGGAGTGTTTCATTCTTTAATATGGCGGGAAACAATTTCATCTTTTGAGCATCTATGGCATAATCATAACTTCTGCAAAGGACATCAAACTTAAAAAGGAAGGTGTGTGAATATTCACTAGATAGACTATTAAAATTAGGTAGAGTTGATTGTTGTGGCCACAACCACACCCCTTTCATTTTACTTTTATAAGAAAAAGGAAAGGCCCCCCCTTCTAAAATTTGATCTCTCATGCCTAATCCACCACTTCTACTAGCTTGTTGATTATTCTTTACCTACCTAGAGGGAGTTGGGGGTTTTATATATTTAATGATGATTTATCCTTGAGGATGTTTGTCACGATTGGTAATCTCGCTAATTTTGTACTTTCATATATTCTTCGTTATACCTTTGATTTATGATTCTTCTTTGACCCTTTTGTGGTGAGTTTGATAGGTTATCTTTTGAGATTTTAAACTAATTAGTTTTAATGGATTTGAATATTGTACTGATATTATTTGAATTTTAGGTTTGATGCCCCATATTATTCCTTGAATGAGTTTGTCTTTGAGGACTTCTTGAATTCTTATGCTTCGGTCTAAAATGTCATCTCATGGCATCATTGAGAACTCTATGGTTGGCTTGAATGAGGAACATATTGAAATTTTGCATCCTCTTGCTTGTGAGTTGTACCTACTTATCCTTATTCTCATCCTCAATCCCTCACATGATAATCAAATACATCAATTTAATATCCATAACAAGAACCAAGGGATCTTTGATCATTTTTAGGAGTTTGATATTAAATACATGCATTTTTGATAACATTTGTTTACAATAGTTGATCGTTCATAGTAAGCCAAGATCATAGATGATTGTTTCGATGGAATTCATTCTTTCCATTTATGCATTATTGAATAAAATCAGATCTTTTTCATAGACTTGTCAATGACAAGAAGGAAGGATGTAACATTTAAATCGTACTAATTAGTATTTTCTTCCTTGTCTAACAAATATTACTCTTGTTGTGGTTGTAGGAACAAGGTTGCAAAGTCACTTTCTTTACTATCTACTTCTATTTCAATTATTGAAGAATATGATTACTAAGTAGAAGATCATGTGCTTTTGGTCACAAAATATAGGGAACTCATGAACAAGGACTTCGATTGATGACCGGAACTAGTAAACTCAAGTGTGCCTTGGGAAACCCCATAGTTATTTACCTGACCACTTCAATATGCTAATGCTTGTGGGGATCCCTTGATATTGTTCCTCTTAGCGAGGAATCTATCTAATCAAATCTTGATTTTTATGGAATCCAACATTCATAATTGAGCCTTGTCTTTCCTGAACCCCAAACGTATTCAATTCTATCACCGTGCACATTATTTTCTATTTATTTTATTTCTATTCCAAGGCTTGAAATTTGTTGTATTTTATTATTTTTTCATAACTGCGATTCATGGTTGGAACCTTGAACCTCATCTGGAAGCTTCATCCTTATCAAGAACCTTGACCATTGGAATTACCTTATCGAGCTCTTCCCCATCAGGATATATTTTACCATTTTCTCACAGTTTTCCTTGAGATCTGAAGCCCACAAGGCTTGTTGGGTCCATGATATGACTGATTTAATGGCGTTAATTAGATCCTTTTTGGCCTAATATGTATATGCGTTTTCTTATTTGGAAGAGTTTTTGTGTCAAATCGCTATGATTCACAACAGGTATGCATGATTCATGTTTTGTGATTATTTTGAGTTTAAATCAACATGTTTTTATGATTCCAGGGAACTAATTCGCTTTTTGTGTGTCACAGGGAAAAATCGCATCTTTTTTTTGCATCCAACACTCTGTCTGGTACTCCATTCAACACTCAGTTCAGTACTCCATACGACACTCCGTCCTGCACTAAAACCATGGGAGATTTGGCAATTATCATATCGACGGCCAACGACGGGTGAATTAGAGACATGGGTTTTGCTTGTGCTCAAGGCCTTCAGCTACTGAGATTCTAACAACTCAGATTGGGTTGTTATACTTGGCGTTTATTGGCTCAATTAGTTTCTAGAAGCCACCAACGGTTAAAACACATTTATTGTAATTTTCTATTTTTATAGGAGGTTGACCCTCCCAGTGGTCGACCTCTCAGCTTGTAAAACTATAAACACCACCTCAGTGGTCAGAAAATTGTTAAGTTAGAGTTAAAGAGAAAATAGATAGTTCAACTCTGTTTTGTTATTTTTCATACATTTTGCTAAAAATTGTTTAAAGACTGTGTTTTGGATTTTAATGGTGAATTAGTGTTGTTGAAGCTTGTGATTCCCCTATGAAGAGTAGCCACGACTTGCTGGGGGGCCCACCAACAGTCTCGGTGAATATTTAGTTAGCATGCTTGTAGATTTGAGTAGTGTAATCATCATTTTGTCTATTTCCTATACATGAGTTTTATTCTCTTTATTTCCTGTATAAATTGTTATTTAGGATTTAATTGTCTTAGTTCATTTTTGCAGGTTATTATGGAAGCTACTGTTAATATGCAATGATATTTTAGTTAATAGGAAATGAACTTCCAAGTTCTTAGCTACTAACCCTGTGTATAATTAGGTGATAGTTAGATTTTCTTTATGCTGAAATAAAGTTTAAAAACAGACATTCTAGTTTATGATTTCTTTAGCAAGCTTCAGTGGATGGATAGTGTTATTTTTAGTTTTCATTTTTAGATTGTGCAAATTTCCCAACCATCCATTCCAGGCCACGCTATGCCAGAGAAATCTTACGTTCTCCCTGCAGAACATACTGTAACATACCCAACATCTAATTGAGCTATGCCACATAAATTTTTTGAACTATATGCAATTAAAATATATACACACAGAATTCTCGCGGAAGCATTATATATAAATCATAAACATACAAATACCTCTATAAATACATGTATTCACATTTAAATAAAAATAAACATATACATGCAGTATATACAAGAAATACCCATAAAAATAAACATAGTTATAACCTCATATATGGTACCCATAAAAGTAAGCACGTAAATAACAATTCAGCATGTAAATTTATCACACAATTGGCACTTATCTTGGTAAGAATGTCACCAACTGCATGCATACCTTCCACGAACCTCCCAGGCTTAGACCACACTTGTTCATCACTCTCAACAATGAGTCACCCCCAAGCTGGGACTAAACTCCACTCGGCTAAAGGGATTCCTAACCAGGCTAAAGGCTCATAAACAACAGAAAAGACTATGTCTCAAGTGCCAAATCAAACTAACAACCTACAGTCCCTCATTCCCCACATGCCTGTCCCACCCTAGGAAGTGTGCCCCTTCTTTGCTCAACAATTCTTCGGTTGCCCCACTTCCTTTCCGGGCTTCAACAACAGGTCGAATAGGAAGTCTCGGAGCATTGTAGCTGTAGTTCAACACCTTCAGGAAATAAATTCCCAACAATTCTCTCACCCAGAGAGGAATTTCTCATGGGCCTGACAACCTGCCTCTTCAGTCCTGATCACAATATAACCAGCTATAGGAACAAAGAATGGTTATGGATACAGGTTTAGGTACAGTCATGAAGATACGAATGATATCTCAATGGGTGTGTGCATGCTCATGGATGATTGAATGGATGACTGGATGATGGAAGGAATGATGGGAAGAATGATGTAAAAGATAGGAAAATGAACTAAGTCCCCACAATATGTATGCATGTCTCCAACTTGACACTTCTCATGTTGGGAGCTACTTTGGCCCACTTGTCCCCAAATTTATAACTTAGTATAAAATAATTATCCATACTTTATGTTTTAAGAAATATTAATATAATATTCCTTTTTGGCGTAAGCTTCCTAGCTTAGCCCTTTTTCTTAAATTTTAGGCCCCTCCCTTTCCCTAACCAGAGGAGTTTAGTCCCCCATCTCTTTTATCGTGGTCGGTCTACGTGCAACAATGTATTTTATATTAATTATGAGACATATACAAAAATAGGCGCACTAGCCTTTAACATCTAGGCTCTCCAGCCTAATCAAAACATAAGCATCCTAGCTTATGATAACTGACTCACTAGCCTAAAAAAACACAACATATACACAAAGGCTCCCTGGCCTCACAATCACGTACACTTAAGTTGTTGTGCGCGATATCCATGAATGTTCAAACTTCCTCATTTTACTGCGCAGTACATGCATGCACTATGCCATGAAAGGTGCATAAAAAATGATATCAAACAACTCACCAAGTTAAGTACATTTTCATTTACATTTACAAGTGGGTTTGGCCTAGGGATATTACAATCCCCTCCCCTTATTTGTGCATTGTCCTCAATGCATCATGTACAAATATACAATAAAATTTCAAAAGTCCTCAAAAAGATGTGGGTATTCTGCCCGCATTGCATCCTCATGCTCCCAAGTAGCATCCTCAGGACTGTACCAGGTCCATTGGACCTTTAAAATCCCTATGGCTCAATTCCGGAGTTGTTTGATTTTCTGGTCCAGAATACCCACCAGATGCACTTGGAAAGTGCCTTCTTCCTCCACCTAGATCACATTCCAATCAATAACATGATTAGCATCAGGTATATATTTCTTGAGCAATGATACATGGAATACATTATGAACAAACATAGATGCAGGCAATGCAATCATATAAACCACTGGACCAATCCTCTCTAGGATTTAAAATGGCCCACAATAGCGAGTTGCCAACTTTGAACAATTTCCCAACTTCAGGGAACTTCTGTTGGATTTAACTTTCAAGAATACATGATCACCCACTTAAAATTCCATGTGAGTTCTACCCTTATCAGCATAAATTTTCTGCCTGTCTTGGGTAGCCTTTAAATTTTGTTTTATTTTTATCATTTTCTCCTCCATTTCGCTCAGCAAATCTAGCCCAACCATTTCTTTTTTTGCTGGGTTATCCCAGCTTACTAGTGTGTTGCACTTTCTTCCATAAAGTGTCTCAAATGGGCTCATCTTTAGAGATGCTTGGTACTCATTATTATAAGCAAAATCTACCAAGTGTAGGTAATCTTCCCATTTTGATGGTTAATCCATCACATACATCTTCACCATATCTTCAATCACTTGATTCACCCTCTCTGTTTGCCCATATGATTCTGGATGATAAGCAGTACTAAAATTCAAATTTGTTCCAAATCCATTAAATAATCCCTTCCAAAATTTTGAGGTAAATTTTGGTTCTCTGTCAGACACAATTATCTTGGGTATGCCATGTAATCTAGCAATTTCCCTCATATAAACATCAACAATGTTGATTGCCTTGTGAATGAGCTTAACTAGAATAAAATGGGTAGTGTTAGTAAGATTATCCACCACTACCATGATAGAATCATGTTTCTTGTTTGTTCTAGGAAGTTTGGTAATGAAATCCATGGTTACAACTTCCCACTTCCACTCAAGAATGGGTAATGGTTGTAGAAAACCAACTGGGTGTCTATGCTCATCCTTTACCTTTTGACATTCCAAACATGTGGCAATAAAATCAACAACCTCTTTCTTCATGCCTGGCCAATAATATTGGATCTTGACAGCTACAATAGTTTTCTAATATCCTGGGTGCCCAACATAAGGCACATTATGCATTTCTTTCAATATCAAAATTTTCAACTCCTGAAAATTTGGTACATAATTTCTTCCCCTGTACATGAAAATTTCATCATTATCTAGCTTGTATTCTTCAATTTTCTGTTGCAAAATACCTTGTTGTAATTTTGCTGTAATGACCCTTTTCTTAATTTCATAAATAAACCTAAACATTGGCTAAATTATAATTAATTATTATATAACCTTAATTGATTACAAGTTATTAATTAATTGTTTTGATTATAC
>JZKD02S1547214.1:360468-374672 GCA_000966675.3 Picea glauca
TCCTTGAGGTCAAAAGAGTTTTGACCAAGAGAGGATTAATGCTTCAGCTGGAAGAAAAGGTTCAGGCCATGGACCTAGGGGTACAAAGGTTTTTTAGTAAGATTGAGTCTCTACACAAGAAAGGTCTTTCTGGTTTAAAAGTAATCAATGACAAATTGATGACACTCCCAAACTACAAAAAGAGACTGACCGATGTGGCTAAGGACAGTTCCAAGTTTTCAGGAATTCAAGGCAACATCACTGGCAAGGCATTTATAGATGTGCTTCAGTGGGACATCAATATTCAACATGATATTTGATACATCTTTGTCACCAAACCTACCTTCGCCAAATACACATAAATGGATGAAGTTTATTGAAGGCTACTCAAAGTCAACATGCCTAGTCATCTTTGATGGGAAGAACTCTGTGATTTGATCGAGTAGTAGATGAGCTATCCCAGCCCAGTCATTTGTCCAGTCAGATGAGGTCGTGTAGAGGCCTCACCAATGGTCCACCCAGAAAACAACATGCAGTTGTGACACATCATCAAGCAGTTCCTAGATTTCTGAAATTTGTTAAGTTAGTTAGGCTAAAAATAGATTTACCACGTCCTGATCTTTGATGACAGAATTGTTTTGTAATTTTGAGTTATAAATACTTCATCTTTCGAAGTATTGAGGGTTGTTGCTCCTCACGCCCATCAAGCTATCAGACTGTAATATTTTTGAAGAGATCTTCCATTAATACAAAGAGGAACTTTATAGGATTCTTGCGTGTATTCACTGGTGATGTTTTTCTCTCTAAGTGGAATGTTATTCTTGCTTTGTTATCATACTATTTCTAAATCTAATCTTTGGAAGTAATGAACGTTGTAAGATTTATCTCGTATACCCTGTTTCTGACCTGAAAGATTTTAGTGTTTTATCTTCTCATTTTACAATAAAGAAATTCTTAACTACTTCTTTGTCGTAATTGTCTTCTCACCTTTTTTTCTATTCCTCATTTATGCTACTAAAGAATCCAATGATTATATTATCTCGCCCTGTGAAAGGTTCCTTTGTTTTTCTGGTTTGTATTTCATCTTTATGACACGGACCCCATAGCCCAATGGATGTGTAAACTATCTCAACCAACTCAAAAAACACTACAACGACAAAACCGACTTATTTATTTACCTAGCCTAATATTTAAAAATTTGAAACATATCTAAATCATATAGAGAGATCCCTCTCTGAAGTTGGAAGGGATAGATCCAAGCTTCAAAAGCGGTTGGATAAGGTTACCTCTCGTAGATTTCTTCTTCCTAACAACCTCTTGGAAATTTACAGAGCACTAACAAACTCCACCAAGTCCCTCTTTACATGCATTTGTGCATACAATGAAGTCTTCATTTGGGTTCGCAATCCTTAGTATTGGAGCGCTTGTTAATAATTATTTCAAGTGTTGGAAACTATTTTCACCATCCAATGTCCATTGAAACTTCACACCCTTCTTTTGTAAGAAAGTGATTGGGTGTGAAATCTTTGAGAATCCTTCAATAAATCTCCTATAGTGGCCTGCAAGGCCCATGCATGATTTGACCTCTATAACATTCTTTGGGACTGACCAACATCTAATGGATTTTATCTTCTCAAGATCCACTTCTATCCCATCCTTTGAAATGATATGTCCTAAATAATGAATTAGCTTTTGATAAATTGAGCACTTGCTCAACTTGGAATACAACTGATGCTCCCTTAATACTTGCAAAAACATCCTCAAATGATGTTCATACTCTTCTTCTGACTTGGCATATATAATAATGTCATCCAAAAAAACAATGACAAACTTGTCTAAATATTCTCAGAAAAAACCATTCATTAAGCACATGAAAATAGTTGGTGCATTTGACAACCCAAATGGCACCACTGTGAATTCATAATGACCATTCCTTGTCTTGAAGGCAGTCTTGCTGATATCTTCCTCTTTAATCCTTACCTAATGGTATCTTGACTTGAGATCTATCTTTGAAAATAAATTTGCATCCCTCAATTGATCAAAAAGATCATCAATCCTTGGCAGAGGATACTTGTTCTTTACAGTCACTTTATTCAACTGTTTGAAATCAATGCACAATCTTAATATTCCATATTTCTTCTTCACGAACAAAACTAGGGCACCCCAAGGAGACACACTTGGGCATATATATTCCTTCCTCAAAATTTCATCAAGCTGCATTTGCCACTCCTTCAACTCTGGTGTACTTATTCTATAAGGAGTCTTTGATACTGGAGCTACTCGAGGCATTAAATTTATAGAGAAATCAATATCTCTCTTCGGGGGTAGTCCTGGTACCTCCCTAAAAACATCTTCAAACTCTTTTAGGACTGCATAATCTTCCAAATTTGGAACCTTATCTTTAAGTGTCTCTTCCATATGAGCTGTAAATATTTCACACCCTTTTCTATAACATTTCTTTAGCTACAAAGCTGAAATTTCTCTGATGGTTATTGGCCTGGGAATTCCCTGCACTCTCCTTATGTTCCCGTCCTCATCCAAGCAAGTAAATGCCTTGTTATGGCAGTCTAGGATAGCATGTTGTTGCTCCAACCAATCCATCCCAATTAGACAGTCATAGGAACCTAAAGGCAAGATGTTCAAATCTACACTAGTGTTCAGTCCATTCATGTCCATAAGACATGACTTAACCATATCATTAACTTTTTTTTTGGCTCCGATAGCCAGCTGCACCAACCAAGATTTTCCATGCTTGCTTCTTGGAAAAATCAAACTTTCCACCATCTTAGGATCTATATAACTATGACTAGCTCCTGAATCAATTAAAATAGCAATGGTCTAGTTGTTGATCATACCTTCCACTTCAATCATATGTGACTGATACTCTGCTTTCTTATTGTCCAGGGCTGCATAGATCCTTGGTACATTTATACCCATGTCTTCCACTGTTTCATCTTGTTGTACATTGTGAACAGTTCTCACTTTTTCACCTCTATGAGGACAATCTCTGTACATATGATCTCCTTTACAACCCCAACATTGAATAGGTGGCTGCCTTGGCCTATGACCTCCTACCTCAATCATTCTAGGTTCTCTAGGAGTTTGTTGTTCCTGTGGATTATTTCTGAAGAATGATGACTTAGATCCCTTCTTCCTTTGATCCATATTGAACTTATTTTTTTCTTCCCAAAATTTTTGGAAAGTTGGCCTTGATTTTTGTTGATCATAAAGGCATTTAGCTCGCCTTATGGTCTCCTCCAATGTCTTGGGATCATCATACTACATCTTGTCACTAATAAATGATGTAAATCCACTCAAATACCTCTGAATCTTAACTGTCTCATCCTTGATGAAAGAGACATACTTCAACAGTTCTAAAAACCTTCTTTCATATTCATCTATTATCATACTCCCAAGATTGAGTTCAAAGAACTCTTTCATTTTCTTTTCATAATATCTCTTAGTCAAGTATTTCTTCTCAAAATACTTCTTGAATTCCTTCCAAGTAACACTTTTCTCTTTAATTTGCTGTACCTGCACAAGTTGATCCCACCACATAGATGTTTTTCCCTTGAGTTGATAGATAACAATTCTACCGTTTGCATGAGAAGAATAATTATGTAATTGAAAATACTTTCTCATGCCTAGCAGCCATGTTTCTACATCCTCATCCTTCTTGTGTTCACCATCAAATTTAGGAGGTTTGATTTGTTCATTTCTAATTGTAGCTCATCCACCCCAGACCCCTTATGCTTCCTGACAGGGAATGGACTTGAGCTGCTATGTGCTCTCTTATTGGAATGCCTCGAGGAGTGGTGGTGATGTCTTCTAACACTTACGGTTCTTCTTTTCTCATCAGGAGGCCTATGACTTCAAGATTTTCTTGAGCCACTCTCCTTGTCCAATTTATTTTATATTTGGTTCAAGATCTGCATTAAATTCATTTTGAATTCATCATGTTGTTCTTTGGCTTTCATAAGCCTTTCATTATCAACTTTATGGCTTTGGACATCCTTCTGCAAATTTTTAATGGTCTCTTCCATATTCATGTTTTCATCTCTTCCTTCTCCATGCCCATTGGAGTTTGTTCCTCAATGCCCAAATGGAAATCCATCCCTCTAATCTCATCCTCTTGAATGTAAGTCCCCTATGCCTCCTCCATTACTATGGAATCTATGCTGATCTTGATTTGATCTAGTTTTTGTTAATTCTGCAAAATGTGCAGCCATCAAAACTTTGTTATGCTAACTGTTTCAACAATTCATGAAAATATGAACCATTGTGGTTCAATAATATATCATAATTATTTCTTCTGATTTCCTGAAATATTAAGTGCCCAGATCAATTTTCTGGGTGTATAATTATATACTACTTTCCAATACCTTTCCAATGTCCGCTCCCATGCTCAATTCTGAGTCTCGAGCAAAAAGTTATGGCTATTTAAAAAAATTCCCATTAATTTTTATGTTCATTTTCAACTTGGCGCAACTCTGCACTGTAAATATGCATTTTTGCACCTACTCCTTTGGAATTTTCGTAGGATTTCAATTAGGTTTCCTCATGTACATGTCCAAGTTTCACCTCATTCTGGGTTCTGGGCTGCTGCTTAAATCCTGTTGAAATTCCATACCAAAATACCATATTGTAACTGGTATGCTACAAGTACCTTCTTTGCCATATTAAACACTTTTAATATGCCTAGAAATTAAATTTAGCTCTTGGAATGTCTTCTATGGTTCAATATAATTCCATTGACTTCTCCTACACCTCAATCTGATTCTGGAGTAGAAAGTTATGGCCCTTTGAAGTTAGATGGGTCCTAAAATTTACACTTCATTGTTTGTGCTATAACTTTCTCATAAAAGCTTCATTTGATGAATAGTTTACACCATTAGAAAGGTCTCTCCAAGCTCTTTTATTTGAGGTATAAATAAATTCTATGACATGGCACACTCTGTTCTCATGGTTTTTGCATTGCTAAAAATGCTCTTAATATCCTCAAAAACACGTTACTAAAAGATGACGTTCAAATGATATAAAATGTCACAAAAAATCATTGATTTTATGTTGTTGTTCACCCTCCAAATGACTTTACACATGAAAATTTCAATCTGTGCACCCACATTTACCATGTGCAGCAACACCACAAGGTAAATCATGCTTTGCGCACCTATATCCACTGTGTATCACTTCTCTGTGATGCCAATATCTTGCACACACTACTTTTGTGTCGCACGACAACATGTACCCATATTGTGCATGCGCCAACAAAACTCCTCTGTGCTCTGCTAACACTACGCACATCACGCATGTCATTATTATGTGTGTGCACACCGCACAATTCTAACTTTAGCGTGCACTCCTGTACACCAACATTTTCCCACTTGGAGCCAATATTTAGCGCGCATACCCGCACACTAAAATTTTCTCGTGCGACACTGAAATTTAGCACGCACACCTGCACACTAACATTTTTCCACACAGCATCGAAATTTAGCATGCATACCAGCACACCAACATTTTTCCACGTGGTGCCAAATTTTACCTATCACAAGATTTTCACTACGCATCATGTATTTTTAGTGCACCCTCCTGCGCACACTCATTTTTATGCACATCAATTTCTTGTGAATTCCACTGCAGAAATTGGGGCTTTTGCTTAACTTTTTCCCCAATTTACCATAGATATTCTGCAACCATGAAATTTGTTCAATTTCACCCTGATAACACCAACTCAACCTATGTAACAACAAATCGTTGTGGGTTGATATTTTTGGAACGAATTTCCCCAAAAATCAATTCATGAATTGAGAATTTTGATTACAAAATTTGCTCCATCTATTGTGGCTTCACTGTAACTTCAAATTCAACCAATTTCAAGTCTAAATTTTCTAGAATAGATATTAAAACAATAATATCTCACCACTTGGCTGAATTTCTCCATTTTCTCATGAATTTAACAACATAAATTGGGGCTTTTCCCCAATTCCGCCCAATTGTTGTTACTTTTTACCATGGACGCTCTACAAACTGAAATTTGGCCACTTCGAAATAAATTCTCTATGACATTTTTCTTCAACTCAACTTTCTTGGCCCATCCAGGCTCAGTGTTGAAAATCGAAGCTCTGATACCATATTGTAACGTCCCCGACCATCCATGTTGGGCCATGCTACGCTAGAGAACTCTTACGTTCTCTCTGTGGAACATACTGTAACATACCCAACATCTAACTGAGCTATGCCACATAAATTTTTTGAACTGTATGCAATTAAAATATATACACACATAATTCTTGCGGAAGCATTATATATAAATCGTAAACATACAAATACTTCTGTAAATACACAAATTCACACTGAAATAACAATAAACATATACATCCATCATATACAGGAAATACCCATAAAAATAAATACAGTTATAACCGCATATATGATAACCCATAAAAATAAGCACATAAATAACAATGCAGCATGTAAATTTATCACACAATTGACACTTATCTTGGTAAGAATGTCATCAACTTCGTGCAAACCTTCCACAAACCTCCCAGGCTTAGACCACATGTTCATCACTCTCAACAGTGAGTCACCCCCGATTTGGGACTAAACTCCACTTGGCTAAAGGGATTCCTAACCAGGATAAAGGCTCATAGACAACAGGAAAGACTCCGTCTCAGGTGCCAACTCAAAATAACAACCTACAGTCCATCATTCCCCACATGCCTGTCCCACCCCAGGAAGTGTGCCCCTTCTATGCTCAACAGTCCTTTGGCTGCCCCACTTCCTTTTTGGGCTACAACAACAGGCTGGACAGGAAGTCTCAAAGAACTGTAGTTGCAATTTAGGACCTTCAAGAAATCAATTACCAACAATTCTTTCACCCAGAGAGAAATTTCTCATGGGCCTGACAACCCACCTCTTCAATCTCCCATAGGCCTGAAAACTTGCCTCTTCAGTCCAGATCCCAAGCTAACCAGCTACACGAACATAGAATGGCTATGGATATAGGTTCAGGTACAGTCATGAAGATATGAAGGATAACTCAATGGGTGTGTGCATGTTCATGAATGATTGAATGGATGTCTGAATGATGGAAGGAATGATGAAAAAGATAGGAAAATGAACTAAGTCCCCACAATATATATGCATGTCTCCAACTTGACACTTGTCATGTTGGGAGCTACTTTGGCCCACTTGTCCCCAACTTTAGAACTTAGGATAAAATAATTTTCCATACTTTATGTTTTACGAAATATTAATATAATATTCCTTTTTGGCTTAAGCTCCCTAGCTTAGCCCTTTTCCTTAACTTTTAGGCCCCTCCCTTTCCCTAACCAGTGGAGTTTAGTCCCCCATCTCTTTTATTTTGGTCGGTTTGTGTGCAACGATGTATTTTATATTAATTATGAGACATATACAAAAATAAGCACACTGGCCTTTAACATCTAAGCTCTCCGGCCTAATCAAAACATAAGCATCCTTATAATAACTAGCTCAATAGCCTAAAAAAATACAACATATACACAAAGGCTCTTGGCCTCACAATCGTCCACACTTAAGTTGTTGCGCACGGTATCCAGGAATGTGCAAACTTCCTCTCTGTGCAGTACATGTGAACACTATGCCATGAAAGGTGCATACAAAATGATATCAAACAACTCACCAACTTAAGTACATTTGCATTTACATTTACAAGTTATTTTTCTCATTTCATTTCTTATCTAGTTGTTAGTTATTTTTCTCATTTCATTTCTTGTCATATGTTGTTTTAAGAGAATTTCCTCATTTGCAATTTAATTTGTTAAAATAGAATTAGTCTAATTTATCTCATGCAATTTCTTTTTGTAGATTTAGGTTGCAATTTTAATTCAAAGTTTGATTATTAAGTTTAGTTTTCAGTTATGAATCTTTAAGTAGAATGAATTTGCTTACACTAGTATAGAATGCAATTGAATTAAATATAATAGTAGTTTTCCTGTTTTTATAGATTAGAGGATAGTTTCCTTGCTTTTGTATATTAGAGAATAGTGCTCTTGCTTTGGTAGATTGAGGAATCATTTGCTTACCATAGATTAAAGAGTAGTTGTTAATGTCTTTCATTGTCATAATGCTTTCAATTTCATAGATTAAGATTTCCTTTTTGTAAATTAGTAGTTATTGTATTTTAAGAATAGAGTTTGCTTGCCTCTTAGCTTGATTAGTTGCTTATTGAGTAATTTTGATTAGTTTACTTGTTGTAGAAGTTATCATAAGTTAGTTAGTTGTTTGCTTGCTTGTTGACTTGATTTAATGCGGGAGTTTCTTGCTTGTCTATTTTGCATTGATAGGGTAGTTGCTTGTCTATTTATTTTCTTTCATAGGATAGTTGCTTACTGAATTTGAATAGGTTAATTAAAGTAGTTTGTTGTTGTTATTGCTTATTAGGTAGATAGTTTGCTTTTTCTTATTTTCATTATTAAGTTAGTTTTCTTTAAGTAGGGTTTTCATTTTCTTTCTTAAGACCAGGGATGATTTTAGGGATGGAAATTTATTTTAAAATGTAGAAACCTTGGTGAATCCTACTAATCCTTCATATGCCAACTATAAATGTTTGGCGATATTTTTGTAAAAATATTCAAATTTCTAAGGATTTTATATAGTTTTTATAAAATCTTGGCGATTTTTAAGGTAAAATAATTTTATCCCATAGAATTTGGGCGAATTATTTTTAAAATAACGAATCTTGTTTTTGGAAAAACCATGGAAAATTAGCCCATGAGCGAAATTTAGCCCCTAAAATCATCTATGCTTAAGACTATCCATTGATCCTTTGTTCAAAGGTTACTTAGGGTAAATAGTTTAAGTTTCTTGATAGGGTTTGATCATTAATAGTCCTTGCTTGAATAGATTGGCTTTTTAATTGACCATTTCCTTAGTTAGACTATACTACCTCTAGCCTTTCTACCTTGGCATATATATTACTACAACTCTAAGTTTACTTACCCTGGGTTGAAAATTTAATTGAGGGTTTTTAATGTCTTTTTAGTGCATATAGAACACCCATCATTTTTGGTGTCATTGTAAATCTTCTGCTATTGGGAGAATTGACTGGTTTCCTATATTTTTTATTGCGAGGTGTCACAATACTTAGGTGTGGGGGAGGGGTTCGTGAGTTGACAAATGATAACATGGCCTAGAAGAAGTAAAATATTTGTAAAAATTTATGTGTTATTAATACAGGCTATTATATCAACAATTATTTTATTTTTGAAATGCTAATGCCCTGTGTGTTATAAATTGTTGTACATTTCCTTAATAGACCACTTAACTAGTTTATTTTCGTTACAAACTGTTCATTACAGAGTTATGATTACAAGCCTTATAAAATGCAAGATAGAGGAATGGATTGTGTGAGCATGATGGAAACAAAAATAATAATGGAACACTCTTAGCCTATCTCTACTCCTATTCATTGTGTTCATGATCTCTGAGGAATCAATTTCCTCAGCCACAAAGTTCCCAAGAGTTGGAGACCACTAGTTTAAACACCACTAGTTGCCAAGAGCAAGCTATAACAGGGTTTTCAAAACCAAATTTCAGAACATCTTTGGAGCTAAGGGATACTCCAAGGAGTGGATAAAATAGGAGCTAATCAACCCTCTCATAGTCATCACCAGATTGATTACATGTGAAGGTAGATATTCCATCTTTAAAGCCTGTCACTTTCGATTATTATCTCACTTTCAGTTCAATAAGCCATTGAATTTTCCCTTTTACTTCTTAAAGAGTCTTGAGAAGATGTCTTCCCAAGTGAGGAAGAATGTAAGCAATCCCCATGACAGCCTATTTCACCACGACCTTATCAAACTACTTGTCTTATCCGAGTTGGAAAAACAAGGGAAAATGAGGGATGAGTTCATTTACCAATTTGCAAACCCTCATCTTATAATCAAGACTAGAAAGAAGACACTTTATCTAGGGACTGTTACTCCACCCAAACCCTCATGCTCAAGATATTCCTTTATCAGACAAAAATTCCAAGAAACTTGTTGATACCCCTGCAGCCTCATCAAGCAAGAAGACCAAGAAAGCCTATTGCTAACCCCCCTCTAAAAACAGTAAAGACAAAGAAGACTATTGCTAATTCATGGAACGAGGATGTGCCATATCTTCGGTCTGGGGGGAGTTTCCTAAGCTAAAAAATGCTAAGTATTGTCCATTTGTCTAGCAAACCCATGAGAAGAGGAAGTAGGATTTCTGTTAAAATTCTGTCATACTGTCTTTTTACAATGTCTTGGGATATTATATCAGTAGTTGTTTGTATTGGTATGCTAAATTATATACTACTGACATCATTGTGCGTGTTATAAGCTTACTGTGCATTCTTATGTTTATGCTATAAAATACTTTGTATACTTAACAACTCTTTGTGATATATACAGAGCGATAACAACTGCTAAATACTTACTGGCATCTGTATTACAAGCTTATGAAAAGAGGAACAGTTGTTTGAATTGTTACAGATCGATGAAAGGAAATAAAAATTCTCTTGTTCACCATGCCTACCAGTAAAACCCAAGCCTTTTGTTATTATTTGTCATTTCTATCAGTCACCAGTGATCAAATTTACTCTTTCATGTGATTGATAGGGTTATTAGGTCAAATTGTTATATTTTCAAAATAAAATTATCAAATAAAATTTGACATCTCTAAGTTGTAAAATGGTCATTGGTGTGTCTAGGTGTCATTACTACTCCCTCCACTCATCCAAGGCCATAAATTTTCATCATGGTCATGTCATCATTCATTGTCATAAATTTTCAAATGATTGTCTTGGTCAAAGTTCTACTTCAAAATTGGTTTCTGAATTAAGGAAGATGAATTTGACAAAAGTGAAAAAGGTTTTTTTCAATCATAGACCAAGAAAAAAACACCTCCTTAATTTTATGCATAGGTGCTATTGTTTGAGAGAAATTCCCCAAATACAGTCGCTATAGGAGGGTTCCTACACATTTGGACAACTTAACTTCAAGTCAGTTTTTCAGAGGTTTGGAGAAGGCATTTGCAATGCTTGATGGTTCCATTGTGTATCAGACAGCATAAAACTTCCAACCATACCACTTTCATCCAAAAAATACTCTGGGAAGGCCTCCAAAAACCCTCCCAAATACCACACTACGTTTCTGCTAAGAGTATGTTGCGCTCTATAATTTTTAAGTAACCAACTTCAAGATTGGATTATGAACACATGGTAAATTATTTTTGAAACTTGGAGGAGGTTTTTTTTCCTAAAATACCAAAAAACAATAACCTCTCTCCATTTTTGAATATATATTATGGTTTGGGATATATTAAATTCTCTTAGAGGCCTAGTGTTTCAGAAAATAAAACACTTTGTTTTTCTTGTTTTAGTCATGTTTTCTTGTCATGTTTTCCTAATAACTAGAAGTGAAGTTTTGAAAACCAAGAGAGGTTTTCATCAAGAAAATATTCAAAAAGAAAAATCTCTCTCAGTTTTTACATAGGACTTACTATATTGTATTTACAGGCGTCACTTTGATACCTATTTTTCACAAGTTCGCCAGTCTAGAATTGTTGCACTTCTGGGAAGTCCCTTTTGGAACTAATTTTGTGGAGGTAAAATTGTTTTTTTGCATGGTTTAAAGGATAAAGGGTATAATATACATCTCAAGGCTTCCTCACATGTCATCATAAGCCTAAAAAAACTCCAAACCCTCCAGAGAGCTTGAAGCATTGAGTCGTCATTTACGCCATGATAACATTGTTCTACAAGCCAAGATGAATTCTCTATAGCATTTGGTTGATGATATGAATTCCACCATTAATAGTCTCTAGATGCAATTGAAAGATTGCAAAAGGCCCAATATAAAATCCCCCGAGAAAGAGGGAGATTTTTCTAAAGCTAATCCACCCCTCCTTTGCAAGTCTAGTCATGTTGGGTGATTCATTTTTGTTTGCAGTGTGACCTGCAAAATCTTAGGTGTGCGGGCAATGTTGGGTCCATGATATGACTAATTTAATGGAGTTAATTAGATCCTTTTTGGCAGAATATGTATATGCGTTTTCTTGTTTTGAAGAGTTTTTGAAGATATTTTGTGTCAAATCGCTATGATTCATACTAGGTATGCATGATTCATGTTTTGTGATGATTTTGAGTTTAAATCAACATGTTTTTATGATTCCATGGAACTAATTCATGTTTTGTGTGTCACGGAGAAAAATCACATCTTGTTTTTGCATCCGACACTCCATCTGGTACTCCATCCGACACTTAGTCCGGTACTCCATCCAACACTCTGTCTGGCACTCCATCCTGCACTAAAACCATGGGAGATTTGGAAGTATCATATCGGCGGCCAACAATGGGAAAATCAGAGACATGGTTTTTTCTTGTGCTCGTGGCCTCTAGCTACTAAGATTCTAACAACTCATATTGGGTTGTTATACTGGGCGTTTATTGTCTCACTTAGTTTCTAGAAGCCACTGGTGGTTAAAACACATTTAATGTAATTTCTTGTTTTTAGTGGAGGTCGACCCTCCCAGTGGTCAACCTCTCATCTTGTAAAACTATAAATACCACCTCAGTGGTCAGACAATTGTTAAGTTAAAGTTAGAGAGAAAATAGACAGTTCATCTCTATTTTGTTATTTTTCATACATTTTGCTAAAAACCGTGTAAAGACTGCGTTTTGGATTTTAAAGGCGAATTCATGCTGCTGAAGCTCATGGTTCACCTTTGAAGAGTAGCCATGACTTGTTGGGGGGCCCACTAGCAATTTGGGTGAATATTTAGTTAGTATGCTTGTAGATTTGAGTAGTGTAATCATCATTTTGTCTATTTCCTGTACATGAGATTTATTCTCTTTATTTTCTGTATAAATTGTTGTTTAGGATTTAATTGTCTTAGTTCAATTTTGCAGGTTATTATGGAAGCTAGTGTTAATATGCAATGATATTTTAGTTAATAAGAAATGAAATTGCAAGTTCTTAGCTACTAACCCTGTGTATAATTAGGTGATCGTTAGATTTTCTTTATGTTGAAATAAAGTTTAAAAACAGAGTTTCTAGTTTATGGTTTCTTTGGCAAGCTTTGGTGGATGGATAGTGTTAGTTTTAGTTTTCATTTTCAGATTGCTCACCTAATTGTTGTTTAGTTTTTCTTATCTAGTTGTTAGTTAGTTTGCTCATTTCATTTCTTGTCATATGTTGTTTTAAGAGTATTTCCTCATTTGCAATTTAATTTGTTAAAATAGAATTAGTCTAATTTATCTCATGCAATTTCCTTTTCTATATCTAGGTTGCAATTTTAATTCAAAGTTTGATTATTAAGTTTAGTTTTTAGTTATGAATATTTAAGAAGTATGAATTTTCTTACACTAGTATAGAATTCAATTGAATTAAATAGAATAGTAGTTTTTTTTCTTTTATAGATTAGAGGATAGTTTCCTTGCTTTTGTAGATTAGAGAATAGTCGTATTGCTTTGGTAGATTGAGGAATAGTTTGCTTACCATATATTAAAGAGTAGTTGTTAATGTCTTTCATTGTCATAATGCTTTCAATTTCGTAGATTAAGATTTCCTTTCTGTAAATTAGAAGTTATTGTATTTTAAGAATAGAGTTTGCTTGCCTCTTAGCTTGATTCGTTGCTTATTGAGTAATTTTGATTAGTTTACTTGTTGTAGAAGTTGGCATAGGTTAGTTAGTTGTTTGCTTGCTTGTTTACTTGCTTTAATAGAGTAGTTTCTTGCTTGTCTATTTTGTGTTGATAGGGTAGTTGCTTGTCTATTTATTTTCGTTCATAGGATAGTTGTTTACTGTATTTGAATAGGTTAATTAAAGTAGTTTGTTGTTGTTATTGATTATTAGGTAGATAGTTTTCTTTTGCTTATTGTCATGATTAAGTTAGTTTTCTTTAAGTAGGGTTTTCATTTTCTTTCTTAGGACTATCCATCGATCCTTTGTTCAAAGGTTACTTAGGGTAAATAGTTTAAGTTTCTTGATAGGGTTTGATCATTAATAGTCCTTTCTTGAATAGATTAGCTTTTTAATCACCCATTTCCTTAGTTAGACTATACTACCTCTAGCCTTTCTACCTTGGCATATATATTGTTGTTGATACTGAGAGGGGGGTGAATCAGTATCAAGTACAATTTAAAAACCTTTTCCAACTTATACTTAAACCATTCAATTATATCCAATGAGCAATGAACAATAGTATAAGA
>JZKD02S1547214.1:384167-408059 GCA_000966675.3 Picea glauca
CCGCAGGGCAATATATATGCAGCCTGCGTACTATCTTCAAAAGTGTGATTTTGAGAAGCTGATAAATGTAACTTTCTTCATGAAAATGATCTTAATGAAGAGTTAGATCTTCTATAACCATGTCATTATCATGTCATCATATCGATAACCAAAAATGTG
Source organism: Picea glauca (assembly GCA_000966675.3). Taxonomy (NCBI): domain Eukaryota; kingdom Viridiplantae; phylum Streptophyta; class Pinopsida; order Pinales; family Pinaceae; genus Picea; species Picea glauca. The sequence continues at coordinate 384,327 of JZKD02S1547214.1, forward strand.
GATAACACCCTTGAATAACAGAAGACCGATAATCATTTCTCGTGGTTTTTTCCCAATTTGGGTTTCCACATAAATCACTATGTCAAGTGTATGATTGATGTGCTTGGTTTTATGCATGTTTGATCTTGCTTAGTATATGCTATGTTATGTATGTTATGTTTTTCTTCCGCTACCTAACAAGTGGTATTGGAGCTGAGAGTGAAGGAGAAAATAATATGGTCGTTGGATCAAAGAGCTGAGCCGAGCCGAGCTGAGTGAAGTGGAAGTGGAGAGCCAATGATGAGTTTTATTACATCGTCCTGGGTCGTCCCTGTGGCACAGTGCGATGATATCACACAAACTTATGAAATTCTCAAAAAGTGAGGAATCGTCTCGAGTCATACACAACACATAGTGTGACATCATCGTAGGCAGAACACTATATACAGTGCCACATAGTCTCAAGCACCTAGTAATATAACATGCGAAAATTTGGGTGCAAATCTTCACATTCTATCCATTGACAAGGTGTGATGATTAGGAATCATTGCAGGTGGTCCTCATACAAGGTGCGACGATCCTTAAAGGAAAAATTAAAAGGATAATTCACATGCATCTTACAAACTAAAGTTTGAAGGGTTCTTTGTCTTATTCAAAAGTGAGTGAGGTGGAGGTTTTAATAAAGGTGAAAGGGTGTTTTATTAAAAGGGAAGATCGACCCTTTCCTTTTATGAGGTATAAAATAATTTCTTTTAAAGGACCTTTTATTGAATAGTAAAAATAAAAGTGGATGTTTTATAAAAAGGTCTTTTAAATACTATACATATTTTGGATTAAACCTTTTTCAACTACCATTGTTGTTTCATTATCAAAGATTAGTATTATAAGATTGGTTTGGAGTTGTTTTTGCTAATGGCGAAAGTGTAGACTTCCAAGTTTGAGGTGGAAACGTTCAGTGGTAAGAATAGATTTACGCTATGGAAGCTCAAGATGTGAGATCTTATTGTGCAAAAAGGATTGCAAAAGGCCTTGGCTGGAAGGTCAAAGAAACCGGCAAGCATGACAGATGAGGACTAGGAGGATTTGGATGCAAGAGCCCTCAGTATTGTTCACATGTGTTGAGCAGATGAGGTATTGTTTAACATCATTGAAGAAACGACAACAACAGGTTTTTGGACCAAATTGGAGAGTCTCTATATGACAAATAACTTGTCAAACAAAATTTTCTTAAAGAGGCAGTTGTAAATCTTGCGAATGAAAGAAGGTACAAAAATTGTTGATCACTTCAATGTATTCAATACTCTAATTTCTCAATTAACTTCTATGGAAGTAAATTTCAATGATGAGGACAAGGCTATTACGCTACTGTGTTCTTTTCTTGAGTCTTGGGATCATATGGTCACAATTGTGTGGTTTAACACAACATATACCATTGATTATGAAATTGTTGTGGGAGCTCTGTTGTGTGAGGAAATGAGGAAGAAATCTAATAAGGAAAACTCTACAGCATAAGAAACGGTGGTTAGAGTACGATCTATAGAAAGAGGGAAAAGTTAGAGAGGTACATCAAGGTCTAATTCAAAGGGAAAGAAGATTAAGTGGAAATGTTGGCTCTATGGAAAATATGGGCATCTCAAGAAGGATTGCTGGAAAAGATAGAATGCAACCAAGGAGGACTCCACAAAAGAAGCAAAGGAAGATAATATAGTTGAAACAAGTTTAGGTTCAGGTTCGGGTATGGTTGATGAGGTATTGTCTACTTGTGATGTTTCACATCAACATCAGCATTAGTTTTTACATTCTGGTGCATCCAACCACACGTGTCTTCATAGAAATTGGTTCTCAACTTACCAATCTACTGATGATGGTGTTGCTTTTATGGGAAATGATTTTTCTTGTAAAATTGTTGGAGTTGGTAGCGTCCGGATTAGAATGCATGATGGTTCTATAAGAACATTAACAGATGTAAGACATGTACCCGAACTAAGAAATAATTTGATATCTTTGGGATTTCTAGATTCTGCTAGTTACAGGTGTACAACTCAAGGTGGAGCATTGAAGTTGTCCAAAGGCATCTTAGTAGTCATGAAGGAAAAGAGGATCGGGAACCTTTATCAACTTGAAGGAAGGACATAATTAAATCAATTCATGGTAGCATATGAAGATGCAAGTGACTCTGTTCATTTATGGCATCAACGTTTGGGTCATATGAGAGATAAAGGGATTAAGGTACTGGTTGATCGTAAGTCACTTCCAATTTTGAAGTTTTTGAATTTGAATTTCTGCAAGTATTATGTTTTTGGAAAACAGTGTAGACAAAATTTTAAAGCAGGAAGGAATATAAGCAAAGGTATCCTTGACTACATTCATTCAGATGTTTGGGGACCATCCCTTACTGTTTATTTTGGAGGATCATCATATTATGTGACATTTATAAATGATTACTCTAGAAAGGTTTGGGTCTATTTACTTAAAAGAAAATCTGATATATTTATTACTTTTAAGAAATTCAGAGATTTGGTTGAAAAGAGAACTGACAGGTCAATTAAGTGTTTAAGGATAGATAATGGAGGTGAGTTCACATCTATGGAATTTGAGAACTATTGCAACAAAGTTGGGATCGAAAGACATAAGACCACAATTTATACTCCTCAGTAGAATGGTGTTGATGAACGCATGAATAGGACTCTTCTAGAGAGAGCAAGGAGCATGCTCAATAATGCCAAGATGCAGCAGGAATTGTGGGCAGAAGAAGTTCTTACAACATGCTATCTGATAAATCGGTCACCATCAACTGCAATAAACTGTAAGATTCCAGAAGAGGTATGGACAGGTCATTTGTGTGATTTTTCAAATCTGAGAATATTTGGTTATGATGCTTATGCTCTTATTTCTAAAGATTAGTGTTCTAAGTTAGATCTGAGATCAAAGAAATATGTCTTTGTTGGTTATGATGATGGAATTAAGGGGTACATATTGTGGGATCCTACTACCCACAAAATTATCATTAGCAGAGATGTAGTATTTGATGAATCCTCACTCTTAAAATCGGAATTGGTAGATGTTGAAGTGAGAAAAGAACAGGTACCGCAAGTTCAACAAATTCAGTTGGAAACTCAACCATCTTCAGGAAGGCAGGAGCATGAAGAAGTTATAAAATAAGAAGAAGAAGAAGAAGATGCAGAAAATATCTAGGAAGTTGAGGATATGCCTCAACCATCTCTGAGGAGATCTTCATGGGTCAGGAATCCTCCTACAAGGTATGACGATTATGTTTCATTTGTGGCTTTGGTTTCTGTTGATGGAGAACCTAGTTGTTTTTAGGAAGCAATTAAGGTATTTTAAAGTTCCCAATGGAAGAAAGCTATGAAAGAAGAAATGGATGCCTTAGAGAGGAATAAAACATGGGACCTGGTAGAACTTCCAAAGGAAAGGAAGGTTGTTGGCTACAAGTGGGTCTACAAACTGAAAAAAGGTGTTGATGATAAATTTGAAAGGTATAAAGAAAGACTGGTAACAAAAGGGTATTCTCAAAAGGAAGGTATTGATTTTCATGAGATCTTTTCACCAGTTGTGAAGCTTGTTTGAATTCATGTTCTATTAGCACTATTTTCTTTACTTTATCTCGTGTCAGAGAAGCTAGATGTTAAAACATTGTTTCTACATGAATATTTAGACGAGGATATATATATATGGAGCAACCAAAAGGGTTTGTTCAAGATCGCAATAAGAGGTTTGTTTGAAAACTCAAGAAGTCATTGTATGGCCTGAGACAGTCTCCCAGGCAATGGTACAAGAAGTTTGATTCCTTCATGGTGAGCCTAAATTTTACGAGAAGTGAATATGACCATTGTGTTTACTTTAAAAAGTTGGAAAATAGCATGTTCATTATGTTGGTGTTAAATGTTGATGATATGCTTGTGTAAAGAAAAAACATGGTTGAAATCAATAGGTTAAAGGCTTAGTTGGCTAGGGCATTTGATATGAAGGATGTAGGAGCAGAAAAACAAATATTAGGCATGGAGATACATAGAGACATGAAAAATGGTAAGTTGTGGTTATCACAACATAAGTATGTGGAGAAAATACTTATGAGATTCGGTATGAATAATGTGAAACCCGTACAAATCCCTTTGGCTTCCCATTTCAATATTTCTTCAGGTTTATGTCCTAGTAATGACGAAGAAAATGATTGTATGTCTCGTGTACCATATGCTAATGTAGTGGGAAGTTTGATGTATGTGATGGTGAGTACTAGACCAAATATTTCACATGCAGTTGGTGTTTTCATTTGATACATGGAAAATCCAGGAAAAGAGCATTTTGAAGCAGTGAAATGGGTGCTTCGATATCTTAGAGGCACAAACAGTTATTCTATCACCTATGATGGTTCAAGAGATTCAGTTTGCAGTTATGTAGATTCATATTTTGCAGATGACTTGGACAAAAGGAGATCCACTTAAGGATATGTCTTTACTCTTGCAGGAGGACCTATTAGCTGGATGCCAAAGATTCTAAATGTAGTCTCTTTATCCACTACGAAGGTAGAGTATATGGCTATTTCACATGCATGCAAGGAGGCAGTTTTGTTATAGGGTTTATTGGGTGAGTTTGGAAAGATGCAGGAAAAAGTGAAAGTGTTTTTCGATAGTCAAAGTGCTATTCATTTGGCTAGCAATCCAAATTATCACAATAAGATGAAATGTATTTTTGTTAAGTACCATTTTGTAAGACAAGTTGTCGATGAAGGTGGAGTGGCTCTAGAAAAGGTCCATACAAAAGTGAATTCTACAGACATGTTTACGAAACCAATTTTGTTAGAGGAGCTATGGTGGTGTTTGGCTTCTCTTGGTTTGCAGAAAAGGTGATGAATTAATTAAGAGCATGATATATAAGGTAAATTATTGTCAATGTGGAGATTGTTGGAAACATGCCAATGAATTTTCTCATGTGATCACATGCAAATGCACATGACAATGCAGACACACATGCATGCAATCTACTTATGAACTGTTTGTTTAACTATGTGATCGATTCATGATTAGTCTATGTAACTGAGTGATAGATGTTATATATATGAGCATACCCATAGAGGTAGAGTACAATGTGATCTGGAGAGCAACAAGTGTGTGAGGAGAGGATGATTGTATGCCTATGAAGGCTATTGTAGTTCTCCCTTGAATAATAGAAGACCGATAATCATTGCCCATGGTTTTTTCCTGATTTTGGTTTCCACATAAATCATTGTGTCAAGTGTATGATTGATGTGCTTGGTTTTATGCGTGTTTGATATTGCTTAGTCTATGCTCTGTTATGTATGTTATGTTTTGCTTCCACTACCTAACAAAAATACCAAATTATTAATAAAAAAATACCTATATCTTCTTTGGTTAGGAAATGGTTAATAATAATGGCCAAAAGGATGTAAGAGAAATGAAGAATATGGTAAAATCATGCCAAAACAGAGAGTCATCACCATTGTCAAGGAAAAGATTATTTTTCACATAAAAAATATATTAACCAAGGATTGAGTCTCATAAAATCCCCCAACTTATTCCAGAGAGTTGTTGCAGTTTTTTCCTCAGAAACATTCAATAATACCAAATCAACCAAATAGAGCTTGATAAATCTTTTCATATTTCTCTCCAACACCACCCACTACTTATATTTCATACCAGTGGGTTTGGTTTAAAATATTGCACCCATAGATTTTGATCTATGATAATATCCTCCATCTTGATCTTCCTCAACTCAAAACTAGTGCCATTAAACTTATACATTTCTAATCTAGATATGCTCACCATTTCCCCGCAACAAAATTTTCTTTTGTGTAAGCTCCCACTCAAACTAAGATTAGATCGAAAAACCATGTCCCTAACACCTTGGATCCAAGGTGATCAAGATATGATACCAAATGAAAGGAAGTAGATGTACGGAATATGATTCATGCACTAATCAATGAGAGAAGAATATGTATAAATTAAATAAATATAGTTGCAGTGATAAACAACACACATAAACATACAACCATTCAATAACTATTTCTTTTGAAAAATCCTTCTGGGAGAAAACACCCACACTCAAAAACAAATTCAATGTATTATTCAATGAATCAATGGTTACAATATATTATAGAGTCTCCATGCTCTATTCTTCGAACAAGAGTGTTCAACAGTAGCATAAGGATTCCAGAGAAATTTCTACAGCATAACAATTAGTTAAAAAACACACATTATTTTCCTCCAAACCTAACACTGCATAAATAGGCATAACAAAACCAAAACTTATTTATGGTTTTCCAATTATACATGTTGGAAACCACCAAAAAGTAATTGGCCAATTGTTGTTTATTAGCATTTATTGATTTCTAGCAATATGTATTTATTCCTTGCCACTAGTCATCATTTATTGTTTTCTATTGCTTTGTATTTATTCCCTGCTACTACTCAACGATCATTACTTGTTCCACTACATAACTGCAAGGTGTATGACACACTTGTCCCAACAATGCATTGTCCTTAAGACTCTAGAAAATCCATCAATATATGCCAATGATCTCTTTTATGGCTCCTATGAGTTGGAAACCTCTTAGTAACTTGTGCATGAAACAACAAGTGAAATAGAGATCTATGAGGCCAACCACTCTTATTTATTGGGTGTCTTCAACTTTCACCCTGATTTTAATTTTTTTTAAGAAGAGAAAACATTATCGTCAAGCTTGCAACCTGCACATTCATGGTAACCATAAGAAATGACAATAATAAGATAGCATTTAGGCATTGAAGAATGCAATGAAAAGGGTGAATTATTAAATGATGTTGTTGGCCTCTCAAGAAGACAAAAAATTCTGGATAATCCAAGTCACCACAACTTACAACTCAATAAATTATTGAGTCTAGGAAGGACCGAGGGAGAGAGTTGATACCAAAGAGTAATTAAGTGTTGAAGTGAGTGATTGTTTCATAGCTAGTCTAGGTGATGAGTTCAGAGAATAGATTCAAAGATGAAGTGAAGGATTTGCATTATTTTGTCTTCATTGTTGAGTTGATCAAGTTGGTATCGTGTTGAAGTGAGCAATTGATGTTTGGATACATTCATTGTTGAGTTAAATGGGGAAATCAAATGATGAAGTGAGTGATGTCTTTTTATTTCCTTCTTCTCTGAGTTGGGAACGCTGGTACAATGCTAAATTGTAATTTATTTTGATTTATTCCCATCCTTGAGTTTATAGGTGGAGGTTGTTATATTCATAAATGCGGAAACACAAATATCATAAGCCAAGCATAGTCACGCAAAATTAAAAGAAACAGAGATTTACATGGTTCACCCAAACATTGGGCTATGTCCACCAAATAGAGGTATCGATTGTCTTATTATTCAAATCATGGAGATTACAACATCTCACTCACACTCCCCTGTCTACCTCTATGGGCTTACATAAATTTATATACATTTACACAGGAAACTAATTATTAAATGCAATCTCATCCATATTCTAGGTTGGTCTTATTGGTTACAACCAACGTTGGATTATAGGATCTGAAATCCTAATCCTGGAGGAATTCGTTGTCACCAGTTTCCAACAATCTCCACCTTGACAACAATTAACTTGATAACTTTCTCCTTCCTTTTGTTCATCACCTTTTTTGCAAGCCAAGAGAAGCCAAGCACCATCGTAGATTCTCTAACAGTACTGGTTTTCTGAACATGTCTGCAGAGTTCTCTTTTGTATGCACTTTCTCAAGAGAGACTCCATGTTCATCGATGACCTGTCTTACAAAATGGTACTTGATAGGTATATGTTTTGTTTTACTATGGTAGGTTGGATTCTTAGCCAATTGAATAGCACTTTGACTATCACAAAGTAACTTTACTTTGTCCTGTATCCTTCCAAGCTCACCAAAAAAACCTTTCAACCAAACTACCTCTTTGCAAGCATGTGAAGCAGTCATATATTCTACTTCTGTAGTGGATAAAGAAATAATGTTATGTAGCTTTGACATCCAACTAATAGCTCCACCTGCTAGAGTAAAGACATACCCTGAATTCAACCTTCTCTTGTCCAAATCACCTGCAAAATCAGAATCAACATATCCACACACTAACTCATGACCATTGTTATAGATGATGTTGTAATCACTTGTGCCCCTCAGATACCGAAGAACCCATTTCACTGTTTCCCAATTCTCTTTACTTGGATTTTCCATACACCTATTGACAACCCCAACTGCATGTGAAATGTCTGGCCATGTACCAACCATCGCATACATTAGACTTCCTATTGCATTAGCATATGGTATTCAAGACATATATTCCTTTTCTTCTTTTGTACTAGGACTAAAACTTGAAGAAATATTAAAATGGTAAGCGAAAGGGACTGAAATTGGTTTCACATCGTTCATACCAAACCTAAACAATATCTTCTCAACATACTTCTATTGTGACAACCAAAGCTTACCATTCCTTCTGTCTCTGAATATCTCCATGCCCAAAATCTACTTTGTTGCTTCTAGATCTTTCATATCAAACATCCTAGCCATCTGAGGCTTTAACCTATTGATCTCAGTTATTCTTTTTCTTGCTAAAATCATATTGTCAACATACAATACTAAGATAATGAATATGCCATTATTCAATTTCTTAAAGTAGACACAATGATCATACTCACTCCTTATATAATTTTGGCTCACGATGAAAGAGTCAAATTTCTTGTACCATTGTCTAGGCGACAACCTCATACCATACAATGATTTCTTGAGCCCACAGACAAATTTCTTGCTGTGATTCTGAAATAAAACTTCAAGTTGTTACATGCAAATTTCCTCATCCAAATCTCCATGTAAGAAGGAAGTTTTAACATCTCGCTGCTCCAACTCCAAATCAAGGAATGCAACCAATGCTAACACACTTAGAATTAAACAAACTTAACAATTGGTGAAAAAATCTCACGAGAGTCAATACCTTCTTTCAGAGAATATCCTTTTGCAACTAGACTTGCTTTTGTACCTTTCCACTTTATCATGAACACCCTTTTCAGCTTGTAGACCCACTTGCAACCTACAATTTTCCTGTCTCTTGGAAGTTCTATCAGGTCCCATGTGGAATTCCTCTCTAATGCCTTCATTTCATCCTTCATTGCTTCTTTCCATTTATCACTGTTATAACCCTTCACAGCTTCTTGATAGCATGAAGGTTCATCATCATTAGTAATTAAAGAAACTAACAAAAAAAAATCATCATACCTTCTTGGAGGATTTTTGACCCGTGTAGACCTCCTTAGGGAAGTTTGTGGCTCATACACATTATATTGATTTTTATCATCAACCATGTCTTCTGCTAATGCTCTGTAAATTCCCAGAGGTTGTCAGAAAAGAATAAATCTACGAGAGGTAACTTTATCCAACCACTTCGAAATAGGAATCTATCCCTACCAGCTTCAGAGAGGGATCTCTCTGTATGACTTAGCTATGTTTCAAATTTAAGATATTAGGCTAGTTAAATATTTTGATTGGTTTGTTTTTTTTGTTAAGTTAGCTAAAAGATATTTACACATCCATTGGGCTATGGGGTTTGTATTATAAAGATAGAAATCTAAACCAGAAACAAAAGATTCTTTTCACAGGGAAAGATAATGCATTCGTTGGATTCTTTAGCAGTAAAATGATGAATAGAAGAAAACACGAGAATGTCAATTAAAGTAAAGAAGCATTTAAGAATTTCTCCACTGTAATATCAGAAGATAAACATTAAAATCTTTCAAAGTTAGAAACAGGGTATACATAGATAAATCCTGCAACATGCGTTACTTTCAAAGATTAAATTAGAACACAATATGAAAACTGGGCAAGAAGAACATTCAACATAGAAAAGAAAACATCACCAATGAATAACACGTGAGAATCCTATGAAAACGTCTCTTTGTATTATTGGAAGATCCCTTGAAAAAAATTACAGTCTTGTAGCTTGCAGGGCATGAATATCAACCCTCAATACCTCAAAGTTTGAAGTATTTATAATTGAAATTACAAACGATCCTATCATTAAATATCAGGACGTGGAAAATCTAAATTTAGCTAACTAACTTAACAAGATACAAAAATCTAGGAAACTATTTGATGATGTGTCGAAACTTCATGCTATTTTCTGGGTGAACCGTTGGCGAGGCCTTTGCATGACCTCGTCTGACTGGTTAGCTGATTGGACTTGGACAACTCATCGACTACTTGATCATATTGCAAAGCTCTTCCCATCGAAGGTGACTGGGAATGATGACTTTGAGCAATCTACGGTATACTTCATCCATCTCAGTGTACTTGGAAAAAGTTGGCTTGGTGATGAAGATGTACCAAATCTCATGCTGTATGCAGATGTCCAACTTTAAAGAATCCAAGAATGCCTTACCAGTGATACTGCCTTGTATTCCTGAGAATTTTGAGCTATCCTTAGCCATAGTGGCTAGTCTCTTTTTATAATTGGGGAGTGTCATCAATTTGTCGTTTATAACTTTCAAACCAGGAAAGCCTTTCTTCTGCAGAGCTTCGATATTACTGAAGAATTTTTTCACTCCTATGTCCATGGTTTGGAACCTTTCCTCCAGCTTTAGCATCAGTCCTCCCTTGGTTAGGACCCTTTTGACCTCAAGGATGGTCTCTATCCTATACTCAATCTTCAGATCCTCTAGCTCCTCTCTGGTTTTGGAATTCAAAAATTTGATGATCTTAATAGCTTCTGTAGGCATCTCTCCCAGTTCTACTTTTATCTTCTCGATGGCCTGCTTACTTCTTTGCACCGACTCATTTTGTTCGAACATGGTTTGTATCATCAGCCACATTTCATTCATGGACTTGGTGATATCCATCTAGACACTTTCCTTGACCTTAGCAAGTGTTTTTCTCACCACTGTTTGCTTATGAAGTTGTTGTAATTCCTGTTTGAGCTGGTCTAACGTCTGCTTCTCCTTGGAGTAGCTGGTTTGATAAGAAGACTTGAGTTCTTGGAGGTTCTCAATCTCCTTTTTGAGTCCGCTAATCTCTGTCCCTTGTAGATTCATCTCCTCCATGGATTTAGCCAATTCAACAGTCTTCTCCAGAGCTATCAGTGGAGTTGCCGAGGGAATTTCTGCTACAGACATTGTGCTCACTCCTGTGAGTGAAACTGCGCTCAGTGGAATGACTTCCATGGGTTTTGATTGCTCCTTCTCTTTCACTAGTTTCTCCAATTCTACTTCCATTTCCTTCAACTGGGCGTTTTGCTCCATGATCAGTTTGAGCATGTCGTCCTTTTCTCCTTCTGTCTCCGCTATTTCCCTTTCCTGTGAGTCTTTTGTTGGTGGAAATTTCAACTATTTCCTCACAGATGCTATATCAACGTTTTTTTTTTTAGCATCTCCTTGAATTCTTTCACATTCGAGGGATCATACCCGATCTTGAGGACCAATTCTTCCAGTGTCTTGATCCTGTTATCCTTGGAAAAAGATGATATCTTTTCTAACTTAAGCTTCATCTGAAAATTATTCAGAGATACCCGTAACTTGGAGGCAGCAGTGGAAGCATTTGCCAATGTGGAGAAAACCATTTTTCCAGTTTGCCTGTGCAGATCCATCTGATCAGCTAGATGCACATCTTTAGTCTGAAATTCAAATGTTGCCCTTTTGTAATCGGTGATTACTTTCAGGTCTGGCACCTATGCTTGTAGAAACACCATGTGCATTCTACCCTTCTCAATGTCGAATGTCGACAACAGTCTATGTTGTGTAGTTGATGTTTGCTTCCAGAACTGAGCATATGTGTTGCTGGTCAACGTCTGATTTTTCTTTTTTATCAAATTGTACTTGTCAAAAATACTCAACTTTGGTCCTGTTTTGCTTGGCTGGTTGACTGATGGAGTATCTGTAGGATTTTTGGGCAATACTATGGTTATGATATGTTTGTTGCTTGTACTAAGGAGTGACCGATCCACCTCCATAGTTGTAGTGGATTGAATTTCCTTCTCACTAGCCATGTTAGGTGCCTGAGTGGTTTTTGGCCTCTTTGTGTGAAATTAGAACTCCTCAGATGATACTTCAGTGATGGAAGGCGAAGTGTCCTTCCTAACCTTTTCTCCTTTGGAACCTGTGGTGTATTCATCTGTGAAATAGTGATGGAAGGGTCCTATTGTTCTGTCTCAACTAGAGTGTTTGGCTCCCATTCTGTCTGGTTTGTGAACTTCTCCACCTCAGGCCTGGATGTGTGAACATAGAAGATATTATTATTTTTGATCCTCATCTTTGAAATTATCTCACATGGATCATAGTGCCATGCAAAACTGACAAAAAACTTCATTTCTTTTAGCAGTCTATCTGCTTCCTCCTTGGCCCCTCGGCTATTGCGGATGAAAGACCCAATCTCCCCTTTGATTCTGAGCTGCTGCTTCTTCTTCAGAGACACAAAATGTATGTCGTTTGAATTTATCATCTGCCTTATGTATTCCAAGGAAAAAATCCTCACAGGTAAATACCTGGGTAATTTATATGGGGCCAACTCGCACCCATAAACTCTGATCTCAGTGTGGTTTTGGTTTAGGTACCAATCACCAGTATTTGTAAGATCCGAGAGATGTAAAATCCTCTGATTTTCCTTGTTAATTCTAGGTTCGGGTATGCTATTGAGCATACTCACCACTGGGTGGTAGAACTACTCAATGAACTGATTGAAACTGAATTCTGTAGAGTGATGTCTGAGGAGTGAAATCCACATTGTCACTGCCTGTGGTCTCCCATCTTTATCCATGTTTTGCATTGACAAGGAAAATTTGTTCGCTTGAAAGAAAATGAACAGGTAAGCCAGTATTGAAAAATAGTGAAACATGCCTTCTGTGGCGAAGTTAATGAATTGTTCGTGAATGTTGTCCGCCAGGAACGTACTGTATTCAAACTGAGTAGTGGGTCTCTCATCGGTGGAAAAAATGGACAGAAATCCCAAGATGTATTCATCCAGCCATTGATCCGAAAAATTCCAAGCAAGACACATAGTGACGCGATGACCTAGTTTCCCTTTACTGAGAATAAGGAGGAAGGATAAAGGGGGTTTCTAGTGGGAAGCTGAGCGGATTGTGGGAGAAAAATCTCAAAAATCTAAGGTCTTTGGGGAAAAGACAGCTTCTAGTAGAGCTCCATGATGATTTCAATGTTGAAAGGTGAGGTGGATTCGACTCTCGGTATCTACATCATTTGGTCAATGGTTTTTGGTGTGATGAGGAAAATAATTTCTCCAGACGAAGACATAATGGCTCTTTGTTCAAGGATATAATGGCCCTATCATTTGAGGGCAAATTCAGGAAAGTGGTGAATCTGGGGAAAAGATACAGGGGAAGATTTGACTCCCAGAGCCCAATTTCATCACTTTGGTCAAGGAAAACCTCTTTGATCCATGAATGCAAGTCCGGGAAGTTGAATTCACATCTGGTGTCTGTGATTAAATGGTCTTTGTCTGCCAGGGGAATTCTATCGAGGTCGAAAGGTGGCGGGAGGAAAGGATTTTCCTCAGCTTCTGTCCTCTTTGATTTTGGCACCATCACTGTAAAAATATATGCAAATCAAACAGTGGTTAGTGGGGACAATGATGGCTTGGGAATTTTGACTGAAACGAAGAGAAAATGGGGAAAAATGCTCTAGTGCGACGGGAAAGGTATTTTCTGGTGAGACGACACAGTAAGCAATGGAAGAAAGAAGGGAGACGGTGGTTTTGAGTGAACGGATATCTGTTGGGCACGGGGGATAGGTCAACAGGCTAACGGATAAGCTAGCCAGTAATAAATTGCCAATGGATCGTTTGGAGCATGAGATGGTAGGTAGTAATGAATGACGAATACGACCATGCGATGTGGCGGGAGCTGATTGGGGAGTGACTTTGGTGAGAGGACCTGTAAAGGGAGAACAAGGGGAAAACGACTGACAGAGTAATGAGACATGACCTCTAGGGGGAAAATGTGGATGATGACATCATGGGGTGACAGGGGATGTCATAAATGATAGGCAGTGGAAATCTAAACCAATGAAACTATGCCACATAGAGGAAAAGGGCCCGCCAGAGAATATTCCATTCGAGAGCCCCCCCCCTCCATTAAAGACAGATCGATCGGGGGGGTTTGAAAAACACCATGAGCCATTGATTTGCACACTTTCTTCTCAACCGCAAATCTGTGCACGATATTTAAACAACATTCTGGACCCCCCCCACCATTAAAAGTAGAATGGGCGGGGGGGTCCAAAATCCAATCTAAGTCGTAGATCTAGGCATTGAAACCTGAGCCATCTAGATGTGTGCATATGTTATCTCCGATTCTAGACCCCCCACCCCCCCCCCCCACCGTTAAAGGTAGAATGGTCGGGGGGGGGTCCAAAAAAACTTGTCAACCATAGATCTGGGTGTGAACCTCTGAGCCATTCATACATGCACTATGCTTAATTGTGAGTGCGAAGGCATATGTGCTTTGAAAACTTAGGATAAGTGTATATCGTGGGTTTTCCCAAGCTTTTCCATGTTTTAATCACCAAGGGGTTAGACATCAAAACTTCAAACATCAAAGGTATGGTTCAACATCAATCATCATACTTTTTTTATTGAAATAAAGCAAACTACCCTATGCTATAACCTAATTAACTATGACAATTAGCCTAGATTAAACTGTTGGACTAAGAAATTACTCTATCCTGGGTTTATTTAACCAAGATTAGGAATTCTAGTCAGATTTATTCACTAACTAACCTAAATTACTTGGCTAAGATTGAGCAGTTTAGCCAAGCTTATTCACTATTCCTATCAACATCAATTTAAAAGAACTTGGCCATGCTTGAAAGGCATGGACCAAGTCATTGTTATTGCATGGCGCTCTATTGAATTTATTTTATGCCCTCTTTTATTCATTTTCTCTCTTTCTTTTTCTTTTATTTTTATTTTTTCAAATTATTTGCAAAATGAAAAATCATTTGACCAACAAAAACACTAAGAAGATAACATTTCAGTCACCAGTTGATCCTATAAATTATAGGGTTATAACAACAGCTCCACCTGGGGATGGTACTCTCCCTGTGAAGTGCCAAGAATCTTGATTCCTGATGTTCTGAGAAATTTTCTCAATAGTTGCCTCTTTTGCTTGATTGGTCTTATTTTGAAAATTGGAAGACAATGTTCAGTGGCTTAGGGCCTTCTCTGCGGGATTCAACCATCTGATCAAAGTTGTTCAGTCAGAATCTTGGAATCAAAATGAAAGTGGTTTGTACAATGGAAAAGTGTGACTTCAGGTCCCTACTGAGGAGGTGAATAGTGATTCAACATTATGCCATTTACAGGTCCTCTTGGCAGATTTGTCCCATTGTTGTTGTTGAGAAAGAAGGCATTATTTTCTTCTGAATCCTTGAATCATGTAAGGTCCCTTCCATAGACTGTCAAATTTTCCATGTTTCCCCTTATATTCATTTCGGGCATCCCATCTCAGAACCAAGTCACCTAACTCAAAGTCATCTTTTTTAGTTCTTTTGTCAAAAATCTTCTTAATACTTTCTTGGACAACCTGAGTTTTGTCATATACTTCCTCTCTAGACTGCTGCAAGTGGATCATCTGGTTTATCCTTCTTTGGGAATTGTTCAGCTTGACTTGTATCTCTTGTGGAAATTTCATGATCGAAACTCCTAAGGAAGTGGGAAAAACTGCTTTAGTGCCATAGACCAGCTGATATGGTGACATATCAATTGACCTCTTGGTGGTAATTCTATTGGCCCATAGTGCGAAAACCAACTTGTTATGCCATGAATTTTTGTTTTATTGCAACGTTTTCTTGATAATATTCACCAGGGTTTTATTTGATGACTCCACCAGCCCATTTCCCTAAGGATAATAAGCAGTGGAATGTCCCAAACCAATATGATACTGGTTTCAGAAATCTATGAGCTTCTTAGACCGAAAAGAAGATGCATTGTCAGTTATAATATTTCTAGGACATCCAAAATGAGACAAGATAATATTTTCAAGAAATTTAATAATGACAGAATCAGTAGCTTGCCTGCTTGGTACAACTTCAATCCATTTTGTGAAATAGTCCGTAGCAGTAAGAATCCACCTGTGTTGGCCAGAAGAGGGAGGATTTATTTCTCCGATGAAGTCTAATCCCCATTGCTGGAAAGGAGATTCAACAGATATTGGTTTAAGGGGCAAAGGAAGAAGCTTCTTTTTTCCCTCGAGCACCTGGCATTTATGACACGAAGTCACTTTCTAATGCACATATGAAAACAGTGTAGGCCAGTAGAACCCAGCTCTAAGAATTTTATTAGCTGTGGTCTTCCAATTCAGATGAACACCACAGTCTCCTACATGAAAATCCTGCAATACTTTGTCATCTTCATCCTTCAACAGACAATTTAACAAAATACCTCCAGGATCCTTCCAATATAGATTTCCTTCTAGAATGCATAATTTTAATGCTTTTAATTTCAAAAACCTAGCTTTAGTTTTGGTCAGACCAGGGGGAGCTTGTAAGTTATGCAAAAAAAATATCAGGTCTGCATACCATGGAGAGTTCAGAAATTCCTCTTTCACGCTTGGAGTCGCCTGCTCACCCTGTTCATCTACTGCAGCTAAGAAATTAATGTCAAGAGCATGGAAATTGGATTCATCCATTAACTTTGCTAGACCTTGACCTTTAATCACTTTAGTAGGCTTAATCTCTATGTCATACTCCAGAATGATAGCAATCCATTTTGCTCTTCGACCGTCTAGATTGTCCTGAGTTAAAATGTCTTTTACTACTGTGTTCAGAACATATGTGATGGTATGGGAATGGAGAATATATACTCTAAAATCTTTTATGGCTTTCACAAGGGCAAAAGCTTGTTTCTCCATTATTTTATAATTCAAAGAAGCATCTCTTAAATATTTACTGAAAAAGGCTATGGGTTGTTCATACCCTTCATTATTTTTCTGTAGTAATACTGTTGCAATGGTATGTTCAGAAGCGAAAGAAAAAAGATAAAAATATTTGGTGAAGTTAGGACCAATCAAGACTGGAGCCTGTGTGAGTGCACGTTTGACTTGTTCAAGAGACTGCTTGGACTGAGTGTCCCATTTTATTTTTGTGTCCTTTTTCAACATGTTTGTGATGTTCTTGAGAAGCTCGGCCAGGTTGGGTATGAATCTTCTCAGAAAGTTTATTTTTCCAATGAAAGACTGTAACTCTTTGATATTTCTTGGGTGTTATAATTTATGAATGGCCTCGATTCTGCTGGGGTCTATCTTAATTTCATCCTTAGAGATTATGTTCCCTAGCAATTTACCTTTCTCTAATCCGAAAAGGCTCTTCTTAGGATTCAAAGAAATCCCAAATTTCTTGCATTTCTCAAACACTCGTCTGAGATGTCGTAAGTGTTCATCATCGGATTGGGAAAACACAGTTACGTCGTCCAAATAAATGAAAATAAATTTGTTGAGTTCTTCCACAAAAGAAATGTCCATCGCTCTCTGGAAAGTGGCCCCGAAGTTCATCAACCCGAAAGGCATTTTCACATACGTGAAAGTACCCCATGGTGTCGTGAAAGTTGTTTTCTCTTGGTCATCTGGGTGAACGAGGACTTGGTTATAGCCTAAGAACCCATCCAGTAAGGAGATTCTACTGGATCCAACTACCTTTTGTAATATGTGGTCCATTTTTGGCAATGGGTAGTTTTCCTTTAGAGAGACCTTGTTCAGATTTTTGAAATCAATGCAAAGCCTGATTTCCCCGGATTTCTTTTGGGTTGGGACCAGATTTGAAACCCATTTGGAAAATCATAACAGAACTATGATTTTAGCATCATAAATCTTCTCGATTTCTTTTTCTATCAGGGGAAGTAACTTGGGATTGATTCTCCTAAGTTTCTGCCTGAAAGGTTTTTGATCTTCTTTTATTGAGATTCTATGTTGTATGATGCTCATGTCATAAGATTTCAAGTCCTCATAACCCCAGGCAAATACGTCTCAATATTCCTTGAAAAGTTCAATGTATTTGAGTTTCTACTCAGGGGGTAATGATTTGGAAAGTTTTACCATCCTGGGTTTCTCTTCTATCCCTATATTACAATCTTCAACTTGACCACTGGCTTCAATTTTTGGTTTTTTAGCTACATCATTAAAATCAAATAGGTCTTCTAAAGGAACTAAACCCCTAGGTAAAACATTACTCTTTAAATGAAAAACATCATATTCTATCTCATCTTCACCTAACTCTCCTGAATCTATCTTGTTTACACTATCATTTCCAAAATCAGATCTATTTACATTTTCATCCTCATTTTCTAAGTCTATGTTTGTACACTCGAAATCATTTTTACATTGTAGAAAATCTTCAATTTGATCATTATTACCAAATACCTGCCAATATCTGATGTTGTCTGGAACAGTCGGTCTGCACTTCACCTCCACCGTGTATGGGTGAGTGGAACAAAAAGGTATCTTGCATGTGGTTGTTGACATAGCTAATCCATCTGCTAAAATATTCTGTCCCCTGGGCATCACCTGCAAATCAATTCCAGTGAAACATTTATGGGCATCCAAAAAAACATTCCTATAAGCTCTGAGATGGGGATGTTTTGCTGCATACTCACCTTTGATTTGTTTGATAATTAATTTGGAATCTCCTCTTACCATGATTTGTTTGGCACCAACCTTCCTAAGTAGTTTCAGACAGAGCATCAAAGCTTCGTACTCAGCTATGTTGTTAGTGCATTGAAAATTTAGTTTGTAAGAATGGTTTTCTGAATACCTGGATTTGTGATTGTGCAACCAAACTCTTGCTCCATCTCCTTCTTTGCTTACGGCTCCATCAAATTCCATGCTCCATAAATCTGTTGGCAATTCTTTAGTTATCACATTTTTCTTTCTGTCTGCCTCAGTGATTTCTTGGCCTTTGTTCGAACCAGACATATCTTCTTCCAGCTAAGTGATTTGTTCTCCTGTATCGCCGTCGTTATATAGGATAAAGGAATCTAGGTCAGAATGTGTAGAGTACAGGGGATAGCTATGTGGATTTTCTTGGCTACTGACCATATATTTCATCAACGTCTCTCTGTACAGTCTTCTCTATTTCCCGAATATCGAGATGGTGGCATATGACATATCCAACTGCAAAGTACCTTTCAACTTGCCCCCCCAAGACCTGGACAACAACATACCATACTTTAGGGGAATGTCTATGACCACAACATCCATAACCATGATTTTTGCTGGAATCTGAACTAGAGTAATACATAAATCTTTGATCAAACCGATACATCTGACTTTGCTGGAGTCAAAAGAGTGTAAGTCCTTATAAGGTCTCGTGACCTCGAGTCCCAACTTTTCCATCACTGCTTTAGGCATCAAGTTATGGGAAGCACCCGAATCTAACATAGCATTATGCAGAATCAGGTTGTGTATATTAAGGCTAATGTAAAAAGGAGTGACAACACCATTGTCGGTTTGACCATCAACTTCAGGGCGGAATAGGAGTTCAGGTTGATCATCGGTAAGATTTACAGTATCCGAATGATTCGTTGATCCAACAATTAAGGCCTCTGTGCCTATATCAGGTTCAATGCTTAGTACTTTGATCACCTGCGATCGGTAAGAGTCCTTACTCATCAACTCGGAAAGAGGAATGGGAATTTTCAATTTGGCTAACTCCCCTTCGAGGTTGAAAGGAGTAGGTGCTCTGCAATTCTAATTTGTCAACCATAGTCTTCTACACAGAAGTATTTGGTGAGTTGGTTGATGAAACCTCAGTCTGCGATGATATTTTTAAAATAGTAAGGTTTCTTTTTGCTGGAACTTCAGCATTACCTTTCTCAGGGATCTTCTCAGTAGAAGGCTCAGGGGCTTTCTTGGTTTCAACTATCTTCTTCGTTTCGGTTACCTTTTTTGGGGAACTCCTGTCTGTATTTTTACTTCACAGATTGTACTGCCTGTGTACCTCCATAATAGCATTTTCAAATGCTTGTTGTTCAGTATCTTTAGCTTCCTCACTCGCCTTTGTTTGAGAAAGAAGAAAAATTTCTTGCTCTTCCTGGGTGAGGAAAATAACTTCGTTATCATGAATGCCCATGAGGTTTATGTGTGTATCCTCCAGTTCTTAAATTACTTCTTCTCCTTCATCGGCATAATTTTCCTGTAGGGGCAATCTGATCTGTTGATCAGGACCCCTCTACTCTCTTTGATCCCTAGGATCTCTCTGTCAGATTTTAGGAGGGTTTCTTCTGAAGTTAGGATTCCAAATTTGAGGAGTTGGTTGGTTTTCTCTAGGAGGGTTTCTTTCAGATATAGTAAGTCTCTCCATCATCCTTTCCATTTCTCTAGCTAAGAAATCCAATTTGGAATCTGAAGAAGATGTGGAATGTTCATCTTTAATTGTGACTCTCCTCTCCATCCTCTATCATGCCCTTTTAGCCAACAGGTTAGCCTCCACGCTTATTGCACTTTTCTACATGTCTTCCAGGGTGGTGGAATTTCTTTCCCTTAAATGATATGACATATTAGTGTAAAAAACGTTAGGTAATTTTATCAATGATAAACCTTATGAAGGCTTAATATCGGTTGGGATTACATTATACAAATTGTTGAAGCGGGTGCAGTAATCTTGTATTGTCGCACCTTGATTCCTTATGATGTTTTTGTATTCTGACAAGATTTGGAGAGGATTTTTCTTTACCTCCCATCTGTCTAGAAAAATTCTTAGAAATTCTTTAAGGTCGAGCACTGAGGTAGCACATAGACCTTTATACCATTTCTTAACGTCACCTGTCAAACTCTGTGCAAACAATCTCATTTGAACGTCAGCTTCATCTACTTCTTGTAGGTCAAAACAGTCATTCATTTTATCAACATGTTGCTATGCATTCAAGGGCCCTGTACCATCGAACTGAGGAAGTATTGTTTGATAATCCTGGGGCATAGCATGTAGAGGTGCGACCAACACCAAGGGATCATATTTGGCTACCATGATAGGTGGAGGAGGCGGGACAACAACCTAAATGATAAGTAGGGCGGTGACATAAGATGAGGATGAGGAGGGGCTAGCTGGCATAGAGTGAGTGGTTTGAGGTTTTGCAGTGGGAGATAGTACTTCAGGGGTCTGAGGTTGTAGGGTTTTTGGATTTAAAACGATTTCAGTCACAAAGCTATCAGATTTCGTTCTAAACAGGATTTGTTCGAAAATGGTATCAAAGTCAAGCTCTTGAAGGGAAACAAGTTCCTATGGAAGAGAAGGGGACCTCCTCTAAAGGGGACTATGACTTCCTGAACCTTCTACAATGGTCTTTTTCCTGAGTAGCTGTTCTGGATTATCAGTTTCTATTGCAGGTTTTAGGTCTGGGTGAGATCGAGTATAAGCTCTTTTGGGAGCCAGATTTCTTTTTGATATATATTAGTTTCTGAGTTCAAAATCAATATGTACAAGCTTTTAACAACCTCTAAACATTATTACTTTCTTGGACTTGCAATTTTTTAGAAACAAAACTTTTTTCTAGGGAAAAGAAAATGTGGGGTTGAAAAGTTTGTTCTTCCCCAGTATGGTCGCCACTATGTTAACGCTCTGTAAATTCCCAGAGGTTGTCAAAAAAGAAGAAATATATGAGCGATAACTTTATCCAACCACTTTGAAACTGGAATCTAGCCCTACTAGCTTCAGAGAGGGATCTCTCTGTATGATTTAGCTATGTTTCAAGTTTAAGATATTAGGCTAGTTAAATATTTTGATTGGTTTGTTGTTTTTGTTAAGTTGGCTGAAAGAGCTTTACACATCCATTGGGCTATGGGGTCTGTATTATAAATATAGAAATATAAACGAGAAACAAAAGATTCTTTTCACAGGGAAAGATAATGCATTCGTTGGATTCTTTAGCAGTAAAATGATGAATAACAGAAAAGACGAGAATGTCAATTAAAGTAAAGAAGCATTTAAGAATTTCTCCACTGTAATATGAGAAGATAAACATTAAAATCTTTCAAAGTCAGAAACATGGTATACACAGATAAATCCTGCAACATGCGTTACTTTCAAATATTAGATTAGAACACAATAGGACAACTGGGCAAGAAGAACATTCAACATAGAAAAGAAAACATCACCAATGAATAACACGCGAGAATCCAGTGAAAACGTCTCTTTGTATTACTGGAAGATCTCTTGACAAAAATTACAGTCTTGTAGCTTGCAGGGCATGAAGATAAACTCTCAATACCTCAAAGTTTGAAGTATTTAGAATTGAAATTACAAACGATCCTATCATTAAAGATCAGGACGTGGAAAATCTAAATTTAGCTAACTAACTTAACAAGATACAAAAATCTAGGAAACTATTTGATGATGTGTCGAAACTTCATACTGTTTTCTAGGTGAACTATTGGTGAGGCCTCTACGTGACCTCGTCTGATTGGACAATTGACTGGGCTTGGACAACTCATCAACTACTCAATCAGATTGCAAAGCTCTTCCCATCAAAGGTGATTGGGAATGCTGACTTTGAGCAATCTACGGTATACTTTATGCATCTCCATGTACTTGGAAAAAGTTGGCTTGGTGATGAAGATGTACTGGATCTCATGCTATATGTTGATGTCCAACTGTAAAGCATCCAAGAATTCCTTACCAGTGATACTGCCTTGTATTTTTGAGAATTTTGAGCTATCCATAGCCACAGTGGCTAGTTTCTTTTTGTAATCAGGGTGTGTCTCAATTTGTCGTTTATAACTTTCAAACCAGGAAGGCCTTTCTTCTACAGAGCTTCGATCTTGCTGAAGAATTTTTGCACTCCTGTGTCCATGGTTTGGACCTTTTCCTCCAGCTATAGCATTAGTCCTCCCTTGGTCAGGTCCCTTTTGACCTCAAGGATGGTCTATGTCTTATATTCAATCTTCAGATCCTCTAGCTCCTCTCTGGTTTTGGAATTCAGAAATTTGATGATCTCAGTAGCTTCTGTAGGCATCTCTGCCAGTTCTGCTCTTATCTTCTCGATGGTATGCTTACTTCTTTTCACTAGCTCATTTTGTTCGAACATGATTTGCATCATCGGCCATATTTCATTCATGGACTTGGTGATATCCATCCATATACTTTCCTTGACCTCAACAAGTGTTTTTCCCGCCACTGTTTGCTTCTGAAGTTGTTGTAATTTCTGTTTGAGCTAGTCTGATGTCTGCTTCTCCTTGGAGTAGCTATTTTGATAAGAAGACTTGAGTTCCTGGAGGTTCTCAATCTCCTTTTTGAGTCTGCTAATCTCAGTCTCTTGCAGATTCATCTCCTCTATGAATTTAACCAATTCAACAGTATTCTCCAGAGCTGTTAGTGGAGTTGCCGAGAGAATTTCTTCTACAGACACTGTGCTCACTCCTGTGAGCGGAACTACGCTCAGTGGAATGACTTCCATGGGTTTTGACTGCTCCTTCTCTTTCGCTAGTTTCTCCAATTCTGCTTCCATTTCCTTCAACTGCGCGTTTTGCTCCATGATCAGTTTGAGCATCTCGTCCTTTTCTCCTTCTATCTCTGTTATTTCCTTTGCCTGCGAGTCTTTTGTTGGTGGCAATTTCAACTGTTTCCTCATAGATGCTACATCAATGTTTTTCTTTTTGAGCATCTCCTCAACTACTTTCACATTCGAGGGATCATACTGTTGGATCATGTTGTCATTGATGCCAATGGTTTGTCATTGATGCCAATGGTTTGATTACTTGGGAGATTGTTGGATCATATGTCATTGATGTAAATGGTTTGGTTTG